>CAUYLG010005870.1:0-115077 GCA_963573385.1 Cacajao melanocephalus | reverse complement strand
CTGTAATCCCAGCTACTCAGGAGGCTGAGGCAGGAGAGTCACTTGAACCTGGGAGGCGGGGTTTGCAGTGAGCTGAGATCACATCACTGCACTCCAGCCTGGGCAACAGAGCAAGACTCCATCTCAAAAAAATGTATTTGTCCCAGTTCTGGAGGCTGAGAAATCCAAGATAAAGACACTGGCAGATTCAGTGCCTGGTGTGGGCCTGCTCTCTCATAGATCGTGCCGTCTGCTGTGTCTTCACTTGATGGAAATGGCAAAGTAGCTCTCTGGAACCTCTTTCATATGGCCACTGATTCTATTCATGAAGTCTCTGCCTTCCAAAAGGCCTTTCAAAAAGCTCGTCTTCTGATACCTTCACCCTGGTTGTTAGTATTTTAACCTATGGATTTGGGAGGAACGTAAATGTTCAGACCACAGCACAGATATTTGATGATTAGAATAGTAAAATGTGGTAATGCTCAGTGCATTCCAAATATTTCTGGTTCTTCCCCTCCTAGGTACTTGGTAGGATGTATTTTCTGGCTCCCTTCTAAGTGGATGTAGACAAATGACTAGATACATCTTTTGAGTGATGAGCATAAGTGCTGATGCATAAACGCCTTTGTCTCTAGAGTCGTAGCCAGCAAAAACTGAGCTAATGGCTATAAGTCATAGATGACTAGGAAAAGCAAGGTGGTTTGCAAAACATCAATGGACATGAAGGACAGCAAGAAACGAAACTTTGTGGTATTCAAGGCCTTGAGGTTTTGTGGCGGGGAAGGGGTGTTTGTTACTATGGAGTAATTTGGCCTATGCTGATGGATTCAGCGTGCTTTCTAACAATCGGCTAGAAGAGCTATTTCTTTCATAAATAAACATACTTTTCCTAGAAAAAAATAAAAATAGACTCTATCCGTAACAACAAAATATTTTAAAAACCTGACATTAGGAAACGAAAAGCATGTTTTTACCAAGTTAATACAAAATTGTTATGTAAAATGACAATGCTACATATCAATCTAATTTACATATGAGTGGATCTATTATTATTACCCCCTTGACCACAAATAATGACATTTACAAAATAAGTTGTCATGTTTAACTTAGGAAGGAAGTCAGTATACTCTAAGAAGGAAACTTAAGATGACTTCCACTCTGCTTAAAGTTTGGAAGCTAACCTGTTGGTCTGAACACTGAAACACTGTATTTTTTAAAATACATGTCTAAAGCATGCTATTGTTTTTCCGGTGCCAGGCTGGCAAAGAATGCTAGCTCTGAAAGACTGTTATTTAACTGATTTCTCTTTGAAATAAGGAAAATATTATATAAACTGCCCCAAATTTCTCCAGTGTCTCAATACAGCTAAAAGCTGTACCGTTAACAGTGCCGCTTGTCAAAAGAAAGTCTTCATATCAAGATAAATTATTTATCATTGAATCTTCCCCGGTAATAATTGAACTCAAGGCCTTCAGATACAGAGGCATTTCACAATAGCAATTTTTGCTCCCAGTTTTTGATGTAGCTCTTGCCGCTGTGTTCCCACAACCAAAAAAAAAAAAAAAAAAAAAAAACACAGATTATGAAGGCAGGATTTTGAAAACATTTTACACCTATTCAAGTGGATGTGTGGCTTCAAAATTAATTTGTAAAGTATTATAAGGAAAATTGGTGGAAAAGAAGTAGGGAGAGGTTCTGCAAAAAAAATGCAAATGTGTTATGTGCATACATGGAGCTTCAAGGACTGAGGACAGTAGGTTATTGATTACATTGATTAGATACATTTTGGTGTGTATGTCCATACTAATGTAAACCCATCATTAAGTTATCCTAAATAATTATGCTTTGTCTTTATATTTTATTTCTCCCTTTCTCCTTCGGTCATACTAAGAATACAAAAATGAGGCTTTGATCACTGGCTATTTAAATAAAATAATGCATTTGTCTCAGAAATGACCCTCTTACCTCTTCTGAGATGGCCGCGGTACCTCTAGAATTAACATAAGGTTCAAGAATGCTAAGAATTTACTCAGCCTAAATGTGAATCCTACCTATGATGGAAAAAGAGAAACATAGTGAGATGAGTTTATTCGTGGTTCCTTTCCCTGTTGATCTGTTGTTTAAAGTGCTTCCACAACTCATGTCAGCAACACAGTAATCAACAAAAATATAAAGAAAAAGAAACTTGAGTGTCCTTCTGGCTGCTGTCGATATATCCACAATTCTGTTCCACCACGCGTGTTGCACCTGCCTTGAGCATGCCAGGTTTTCCCACCAGGAAAATTCTTTTTTTTTTTTAGTAGTTCTACTTTTTATTCCAAATTTAAATCTACATACCCTGCCTAACCCCCACTCCCCACCACACACACTTTCAAAAACTGACCTGTTTATATGATGTTGGCTCATCATACAAAATCTGAGTTGGTTAGCTCCTTTTTTCCATTTCATACTGAAAAATATATGTATGAAAAAAATCACATATATCAGGCTCTTAAATGGGTTCCTCAGCCTTTTCTTGACTCTATTTCAGAAATGCACAATTGCTCTTTCCAAATATAGCAATGCAGAAAAATGATTTCTGTTTTGACATACCTTTAACCCACTTCTTTATTCCCTAACGTTACAGTCTGATTTAATTCTCACTTAGCTCAAATAACTCAATCTTCAGTAGTCTATGATTGCATAATAAAATTATAGTTTATCTTCTGCATAAATTATGACTATACAAGACTACACTGGAATAAATTCCCCCAAATTAGGGCTCTGCCATTTATTGCTTGCTATTTCTGGAACATTTCAAAGAATATTTTAGATGTTCCCTAAATGAGTCCGTCAGATCCAATCACCTTGATGTTGTCTGTACCATTCTCTTTCTCCAGATCCCATGAGTCTGTATGTGCCATTCACAAAACCACACAGATAATCCTCATAGGTACTATTTTTTATCATAAATTCAATATCATGACAAATAAAATGTTTTAAAGTGATTGCCCAATTGTTTAAGGGTTCTGACAGAGGTTAAAAAAAAAATTCTTCCTCATCTGCTCTATACCTACCCCATATTATATCATAGGACCAAAAGCTTCTTTGCTTTTGCCATGAATCTAAACTGAAAAGTTTTATCATTCTTGGTGTAAAAGTCTTTTGAAAATTCACTGATAAAGCACTTTTTGTCCTTCTTCGTGAATATATATTATTCTTAACATAGGAAATACATGAGTTCACATCTTTATGATTCCTTATAATCTTCCCTGTTTTTCTACCACTCAGGTTTAGAAATTATTTTTTTAAAAATCTTATTAAATAATATAAACATAAAAATAAGAAATAAAAAAGAAGGAAATATAAACATTTCCACAATTACATGTGACTCAATGAATAATTGGTTAACTTTCTGATGAAACAGCTAAAAATGTTGGATTTTTAAACAGTTTTAAATCTTATTTTTTTGGATGATCAGGAAAATGAAATCTTAAGGCCAAAATCGACATTAACTCACAGAGCTAAGTAAACTATAAAGTCAGTTTTCAACACAAGACTTTTTGCCCAACTATGATCCTTAGCTTCAGCTTTCACATCTTTTTGGGAGAAAGGACACAGGTGATAAAACCTATGTTTCTAGTAATCTATCATCCCTAAGGTGCTATATTACTCGCCTTATAGTAAAATAGTACAAATCTTATCATTCGCCAGTTTCCTTACCCTGTGGTTAAGGGGTAAGAAGAGAAACATTTTTCCATCTCAGGCATTTATGTTAGTATTAGAAAAGAATAAATGAAAAAAAAAATCTTCCCATGTGATGTCATGACTGTAAGCCACATTTGCAATAACATTCACACTAGGAAAATTATATGGAAGAAAAATGGAAATCAAACAAAATTCTATTTGGAAGTATCCTAGGTAGTCAGTGTCCCCAATCCTGGAAATAGGAAATATACATAATCCTGAGAAGTACATAAAGGTACTTCACAACCAGGTCTGAAATAATTCTCCCTGGTAATATTCCGGGGAACATTAACTCACAACAAATGCAAAGACTACTAATCCAGAATTTTACAAGTAGCAGAAAATAAACACACAAAAAGGAAAAGCAAACTTTGAAAATGGGGAAGAAATGAGGGTGAAAATCAGGATGCTTTCAGACAGGCAAAACACAAGAGTCACGTCAAACAGATTTTTATCAATAGGAAATTCTGTGGTGTATAATGCACGCACAATGGCATTAATTTTAATGAAAGGTCTAAACAGGAAGATGACAAATAAGAATAATAGTAAGCATATGAGTATTCTAATAAACTGCATCACATGATGATTATAATGCTTGGAAGTTTGAAAAACAGAACATAACTAATAACAATACAATTTTATAAATCAGAGGGAGGGTTTCCATTGTTCTAATATTCCTGCAATGCTAGAAGGTGGGTAGAACTTTTGATACACATTAAAGTTCGGTGTTTTAAATCGGCAGATTCAAATTTCTAGAGTAACCACTAAAAGAAAAGAGGTAAAGTGTATGACTTCCAAATAAGCAGAGGGAAAAACATACAATGAGAGAAAAAAAAATCATTTTATCAAACAAAGCAAAACAGCAGAGAAAGCAAGTCAAGGAAGACAAAACGTGCAGAAGAGACGAGCCCCATGCTCGGTGAAGTTAAACGCAACACAGAATGAGCACCATTTCACAAACGCTAGAGTGCCAAACATTAGAACTAAAGTACTGCAATAATAATATACTATAGAGGATACAGGGCAATAAGATCATTTACTCATTATATACAGGAGTGAGTATCAATTAGTACTATCACTTATGAAATAATTTGGCATTAACTGATAAAATTGAATATGCGAATACTTTTGAAATAAGGAAATCATACCTAGGTGTGGACCAAGAGTAGCTCCGCTGTGTACACATCCAAAGACCTATAAAATCACCCAAGCTCACGGTTTAGATGGAAACAATCTTAAATAACCATAAATAATGAAATGGATAAATGAAGAGTAATAGAGTTATTCGAAAGAACTCTCCACGTCTGAAAAATTGATTAATGAATATTGCATTCAACCACACGGATGAACATCAGAAAATCGTTTGATATGTTTTAAATGTTAAAGTTTTTAGTGATACAAACCAATGTAGTAAAACTCTTAAAATAGAAGGTAAAAATGACAAACCTAAAATTTAGTCAACAGTTAATCCTGAAGAGGAGATTGGGATGTACATACAAAGTGATTTTAAGGTAGTATTTTCTCTTTTAAACTGGATGGTGGTACACAGACGTCCAGCTTATTTTAAAACTCTCTCCTGTTTTAGTTAATATGGTTTCATATCTCTCTAACATTGAAGGAAAATGACAGGTAAGGTTTAATAATTTCAGGTGCCATGGAAAAGTTGTCCTTACTGGTAGCATCCAGGTCCCTGTTTATTCAGCCTTCCCAAAAGGTGCTGTGTTTTTATATTAATCCATGTCTCCATGCTGTAGTCTTGCCAAGCTTCCATTGCTTTACCTCTTTGTCATTGTGTCTTCTCCGCATTTAACTACCTATATATTTATAGATATTAATAGATACTCTAAGAACTTTAATGCTAAAATGCATTTTAATTTTTTGGAAATGTTTTAATATGAAATTGGAGTTTTTCCCATGTGACGCCAAAAGGGCAGTCACATCACAATTTTTGTGTAATTCCATGTTCACATTGATTATTGATGTTTGAAGGATTGTTTCGTCCATAAAGTTTTGATTCAGTGCTGGTTATAGTATTAAAACCCAACACAGTCTACTAGCTTTCAGTTTTTTGCACGACTTTTCCACCCAAACTATACATTTTGAGAGTCAGAGAATTAGGACTCCACATGCACTAAAATGTGCTGTAAAGTCTAAAGGGTTGTCTGTTTTCAGACTTTTTTCCTAAAGGTATTCTGTAGTTGTTCAAACAGTGCCTGTATTTCAACTTTTGTCTTCATTAGCATTTTATACTGCATCATCTAACATTTTGCTGTTTACATTTTTCCTTATCCTTTTTGATGGGCAAAAAACTGGGTAAACACTCCACAAGAGACCTTTAGGGTTCATATTATCTCTTTTGGCAAGTAAAGTAGTTGAAAGAAAACTATAGCAAATCCCAAACTTCACCCTTAGGTCAATGTGGAGCAAGTATAAAATGATTAATATCTGAATGTAGATGTTTTTCAAGCCAGATACTCTTTGTTTTGTTGGCCTTTACACTGCACAAAAATAAAGAATTCAAACAAAATGTAATCTTTACACTCCGGATGTCAATGCTTTGTTGGCAGAGTTGTTCTTCATGCCCTGGCTATTTCGCAGAATCTCCAAGAAAGTGATACATCTTGGTTTTCTATCTTACAAGGGCCCTCTTCCCTTCATCACTTGAGTTGCATAAGTAGTTTTAAAATCCATTTGGTGGAGATACTGTGGAAAGTGTTAGCCTGCTACAGTCAATTCGTCTCCATCAAAAAATTAAACAAAGCACTTCTCTTTAAAATAAAACAGGAGTGATTGAGAACTCAGTATTAAGCTGAACTTATTCTAATTCTGGGGCACTAAGGCGGTCTGTATGGCAGAAAACCACTGAAGTCTCAAATGTGCATGTAAGCTTTATTTTGCAGAAGAGAAGAGTGTAGTCCAACATGAGAAACACTTCAACCTTCCCCAGTGACAGAGGGAAGAAAACATATTCAACACATAGAATAACTTAAAATTATTTAAGAAAATTAATATTACCCTCTAAAAAGGGTTTTCAAACACAGACTCAGAAAGATAAAGGAAGAAATTACCTCTACAAACAACAAATGCAGATTATGATACCAAAAAATGACACAAGAGAAAGAAATAATACATAAACAAACTATAGTTTTTGAAAATTAAGTACAACCTTTGAAGTAATTTTAATATCTAAGACAAATCAGCTAAAAGGATACCACAAATAAGAGAATCTATGACTAAATGATCAAGCTGAGGAACTCTCTCAGGATGCAACACAGATATATGTACAGATAAAGTCAGAGATACCTGATGAGGTACTGTTAGAATATTCATCTAATAAGAACTTCAGAATGAAACAGTAAAAATTAGGTGAGGAAGGAGCAATAGTTAGGATACTTCAGAACTGAAAATAAGATTTCTCATGAGAACACTCAGCAAGTGTTGAGCAGGAAATTGAGGAGAGGAAAAAAAGCAAATATATTGACACACTGCAGTGATTCTGCACAACATTAAGACTAACACAATTCTAAAAGCTTCAACAAGTGAAAGACAAATGACGAATGGAATGAAAATAAGACTATTTGTATCTTGCCTGTTTCCATACTATTCAATACAAAGAGAAATAAGAAAATGTCTTCAAAGAGCTACATATAAAAACTTTATATAAAATTCTTATCTAAAAAATTATTGCTCAAGATTAAAAGTGAAATACAAACATTTGAAAATAATACATTTAGCTTATGTATAAGCAAAATCTTCCTTTAATAAATCTGTTTGAAAAGAACTACTGTGGTAAAACGAAAAATAAAACATAAAATACAATAAAGGTGAAAATAAATAAAATACATTTTAACTCTAAATGTTAATAATAAATTATATCTAGAATTATATATGTATAAATTTACAATAAGTATTAACAAATATTGTTCGCTAACTGTGAGATTTAAAAATTGCTGAAAATCTGTCGATTTTCTAAGAGAAAAGATACCAAATTTGATTAATTCGGAAATAGTTTAAGAAATAAAAGTTAAACGTATATATTTAAAGTATGGACAAACTTTTGGAAAGACAAATGTGGAATCTAGAACTTTCAAATCAACCAAAATCAATAGGGAAAAGGAAAAAAAAGAAATATTTGTTTTCATGGAAAGCTGTCCAAAACAAAATTAACCAGCCTTAAAGTCAGGAGAGTTGGTGTCCTCCAGTACTTAAAACAGTCCAAATCATATGCAGAAAATAATTCTATTTTTATAGAAATCATACAATGTTAGTGACTCAAGGTTATGAATAATATGCTTTACCATATTGCCTTACTAATTCACAATTGAAGAGCAATTGTACATTCTATTAGGTGCTTAACATGATCCCAGTTTGTTCATTTGACACATGGAAAATAAAAAAGCTAAAAGCCTTGGATATGGTCATTACAGTGGACGCACGATAAATTTTTAATATAAAATTTAGAAACTAAAAGCTAAAATATAGAAATTTTAAAAGTATTCATTATGAAAATAAGAATTATCATTTTTTAAAAAAATACCGCAAGCAAACTTCCTGTGCACTTTATGGCAAGAATATGGTCCACGGTTTGTGCATACCTAAAATCTCAGGGTATGAATTTCCAGGGTGAAATCTTGAGACACCTCAATCTGGGAAAACACAACAAATTGAATTACAGTTAGTTAGTTCATGAAGAACTTCACAAGAATAAGTTGATCTATTTTAAAACCTACACTACTTCATTCAGTCTAAAGTCTTGCATTGAACTTGGTATTTATCATTCTGCTTATAATTAACATAACCACCTACTGTAGAGCCATTTAATCTATTCTTTCTACTTAGAGTGACGAGACGACTGGTTATTTGGTGATTAACATTTTTTATGCCATGTTATATAAAAAAGCTATTCCAAATCAAAAAGCTTCATATCAGATCTGAGATATAATTTGGTGATGTGCACAGGGCCAACTCAGTGCTTCATTCATTGATACAAACAATTTAACTTTCTTGAGATATAATTCACATAGTGGCAATTCATCCGTTTAAATTGTACCATAAAGTGGTTTTAGTCCATTCATGAAGTTACAAATCTATTACCAAAATCAATTTACAACATTTTCATTACCCCAAAAAGAAACTTTACTCCACTTAGCTATCATTCCCCAACCCTGGGAAACCACTAATTTACTTTCTGTATCTATAGATTTTCCTTTCTGGATATGTTATATAAATAGAATAATACAATATGTGGTCCTTAGTGACTATTTTTTTTTACTAAGAATAATGTTTTAAGTTCATCTTTATTGTACCATGTATCAATATTTAATTTTCTTTTACTGGCAAATAATATTTCATTGTAGAGATATTCCACTTTTATTTAAACTTTCATTGGTTGATAGATACTTTGTTTAATTCAACTTTCTGACTTATTATAAACAATGCCACTATGAATACCCATGTGCAAATTTTTGCTTAAATATATTTTCTATTTATTTTGTTTGTTTCTATTGGTACCTGGGAGTGGAATTTAGGGGTCATATGATTTAATCATTTGAGGACTGCCAGAATGTCTTCCAATATGGCTGCCCAATAGGGATGAGGTATGAGGGTTCCAATTTCTCCACATCCTTGCCAACATATGTAATTATCAGTCTTTTTTATTAAAGCTATCCTGGTGGGTGTGAAGAACTTCAATGGGGTTTCCAATAAGGTTTCCCTATGGGCTAGTGTTATTGAGCACCTTTTCAAGTTTTTTTTTTTAGCCATTTGTGTATCTTCTTTGGGACAATATCTGTTCTGATTTTTGCCAATTTTCACAGAGCTATTTATGTTTTAATTATTGAGTTTTAATATGTCTTTACATATTCTAGATTTAAACACACAGATCTGAATGCTAACCCCCAATTCCCAAGTCATAAGAATTCACTTACAATTGAATTTTATATAAATAAGAACTTTACTTTCTTGTCAACATGGCACAGACTTCTCCTATAATCCATATTCTGACACATACACTGTTCAGCCCCATACATGTGGATTGATTAATCTTTCCAATAATATATAGCTTAATTGTTTTAGTTACCTTTGTGATTTGTTTTATTATTAACAAATGCTTTTCTTTCCATTTCCCGTACCTGGCTGTCTTAATGTTAATCATGAATGTTTTTTAATTAGAGTTTCCAATAGTGTCGATATTTTTTGATGAATTTATAAAATGTAGTTACCTCTACAAAAGCTGCACATGAATATTTTTAATCTATTTAATTATAGTTCTACATCTCTTAAATTATCAGAGTGTACTGTACTATGTAATATTATACATTTAGAAACAATTCTGTCTTGTTTTGTTTTAGACTAGTAGTCTTTAACCATTTTTGTTACTTCACTTCGTTGGTATTTTCACTCCTGAAACTCTCTACACTCCTTGCCAACTTGCCTAGTTCTGTCATTTTGCCTCTCTCTTATCTTTCTACTACTTCTGTCCTTTCAAACTTGGTTGTTTTCAACTAAGAGAGATATTATTTTTCTAGCTTATTAAGCATTCTCGTCACCCATTAGCCAGCTCAGGCCTCTGCCTTCACAAATATCACCTTTATTATTCTCTTAGTATCTTAATTGATCCAAATTAAACTGAGATGTGTGCTGTGCATTTCCAATGACAGAACCCAAATCCTTCCAGAGAATCAGGCTGTGCTTTCCCTTTTAACGTGTAATTCTTCCTCTTCACAATAGACTCCTCTGGGAACTATCATTTTAAGCATGTAGATTTCACAAAATTAGCTCCACAGAAGCTAACCATTTTCAAAGTGCCAGTAACACTATTATATGTAATGTGGTTTTAAAAGTAATTTTAGTTTTCAAGTAAATTAAAATAGAAATAAATGCATTTTTATTTCTATAATCTAAAAATCTATAAATGAGTATTAATATCTTGTTATTTGTGAGGACTGGATCGGAATGCCATAAGACACACAAACATTTTAATAAACCTCAGCTTAAAGCCATTGCTGTTAAAATAAAAAAGTCAGAGCCTTAAAAAGCATTCATTTGATCCCTAAAACTAGTTTAGGTGTTCATGTTGTAAGGCATCACACTGCTCTGTCATTTTAATTTATATTTCTAAATATGGCATATAGTGTTTTTATATTTTAAATTAATATTAGGTTGGTGCAAAAGGAATCACGATTTTTGTCATTAAAAGCAATGGCAAAAAGTAACTGCCATTACTTTCAATAGTAAAAAATCGCAATCTCTTTTGCACCAACCCAATATATTGTATATACGATTTATATATTCAGTAGAATATGTTATCTAAGACAGCAGAGGCCATGGTTGTCTTGCTAATATTATATACCCAAGGCTAAGATCATAAGATCATAGATTCTCAAAAATGTATGATGTATGTATCAATAAATCGAAGAAAGAAATCAATGGAGGCGTGAATAATGAGAACAGTTTTCTGAAGAATTGATAAGGCTTAGAAGTAACATAGAAAGATGCTGAAATTTACAGAGTTGGAAAAGAAAGTGGAGTGAGAGGAATTCCAGAGTAAATGACAAAATAATACCCCCCAAAAACATGAAATTGTATGGCAGTCTCATGAGGTAATGGGAGAATTGGCAAGATTAGGGTAATGAATGTGTGTTGGAAGTTAAATTAGATATATTGTATCAGTTTCAATTATGAAGGGATCTAAAATCAGGTAAAGTAATTTAGACTCCTGTGGTAGGATAAGGGAAAGCCATTGAAGATGTCTTCAATTTTATCTTTTCCCCACCCTGAGCAGCACAATGAAAGCAGTAGTTTGAAGAAATATTACTTACAGCATTTTTGGTATTTTTCTGTCTTGAAGCTATGTGAAGAATGAAGTGGAAGAATTTTGAGTCTAGAAGATGACTCAAAGCTAATTGTTATTCTCAGGTTTAAAAGTTTTTCTTATCCTAGATTTTCTGGAAATAAAATACATACATACATACATATATATATATATAAATTATATACTACCCCAAACGTTTATGATTTTATATTTGTTTTTACTTTTATATTGTAGTTTTTCATTTTATCTGTGGAATATATAAATACACATCATTTTTCAGAATTGACAAGATATATGTAAATGCAAGCTATACATAAATGGAAATGAATTGAGTTACAGTGGCTAGCTGGGAAAGTGCTACCACACCCACACGTGAGTCCATGAAACCCTGGACAACCCTAGCAAAAGAGACACTACAGGAAGCTCCACATGTGAGAGACATTTCAAAAGATAATCCAGAAATATTTATTGAGTAGAAGAATATGCATCAGGTGTAATCAGTAGATGAGTTAAAGAGGGCTTAATTGTTTGCATAACCTACTTTGAATTTAACTGTTTTTTTTTTTTTTTGGAAAATAGATAACAAAGCTGAGAAAGAAAACTATGAGGTGGTTGAACTTTACGGTTTCATGTGACTGTGAAACATACAAGAGGACATATCCAAGAGACAATTTCAAGATACCAGAGTAATAAGAAACTTAGCAGTCATCCGCAGAGTGAGAAAGATAATGTGCAAAACAGTTAAAATAGATCAGATCGGCCAGGCATGGTAGCTCACGCCTGTAATCCCATCACTTTGGGAGGCTGAGGCAGGCAGATCACAAAGTCAGGAGTTCAAGTCCGGCTTAGTCAACATAGTGAAATCCCGTCTCTACTCAAAATATAAAAATTAGCCGGTGTGGTGGCACCCACCTGTAGTCCCAGCCACTCGGGAGGCTGAGGCGGGAGAATCGATTGAACCTGGAGGGTGGAGGTTGCAACGAGCTGAGACCACTCCACGTCATTCCATCCTGGGTGACAACGTGAGACCCTATCTCAAAAAAAAAAAAAAAAAAAAGATCAGATCTCCACAAGAGTAGGGGAAAATATCAGAAAGGACAGATAATTCTGATTTATTATGATATTACTTAATATAATACTCATAACTGTGTAGGGGAAAATAGAACACACTGCATTTTACAAGAAACAAGAAAAACTCAGAGAATGTCAATATTATGTCTAAGGGAAAGTAACACAGTTAATATATGGTGCACAGTGAAGATGCATTGAAAGCGTATCCTCATATAGTACTGGTAGAAATGGAAACTCCAGTAACTTTCAGTTGAAAATTGGTAATACATACAATATTATAAAGGTTCATATTTTTTACACAGATAATATACCTGTTAATTTTCTTGAAGAATAAAATGGACACACACAGCTGGGAGTGGTGGCTCGTGCCTGTAATCCAAGCACTTTGGGAGCCCGAGGCAGGCAGATTACCTGAGGTCGGGAGTTTGAGACCAGACTGACCAACATGGAGAAACACTGTCTCCACTAAAAGTACAAAATTAGCTGGTTGTGGTGGCACATGCCTGTAATTCAAGCTACTCAGGAGGCAGAGGCAGGAGAATCACTTGAACCCAGGAGGTGGAGGTTACTGTGAGTGGAGATTGCAGCATTGCACTCCAGCCTGGGCAACAAAAGTGAAACTCTGTTTCAAATAAAAAAGACACACACACACACACACACACACACACACACACACACAAATTCATATGTACACATATTCATTGTAACTCTATAAATAAGAGCAAAAATTAAAAGTAGTATAAATGCCCAATGATAAGATCATATTTATTCATGTTATAGAACATTCATGCACTTTAGTACTAAACAGCCTTTAGTCCATAGAAATATTTTTATTAATAGAGTTTAGATTATTTTGTTTAATAGATAAGCATTAATAAGAAAATGACTGCTTTCTAGCTACTATCATAATGTTAGTAACTGGAAATATTTATTAAGTACATCCTCAGAGGTTCTTTTCTAATTGTATTATGTGTTCAATACTTTAGAGTTCACTAATTTCATTCACTTGCTCTACATATATCTGTGAAGTAAGACATCTAGAAAAAACAAAGGGTCAGAGAAACAAAATCTCTTGCCACAAATCACACAGGTATTTAGCATTAGATATAGCTAACTCCAAAATGACTATTCTTTGAGTCCTAGGTTTCATAGAAACTCCTTCCTTCCTTCCCTCCTTCCTTCCTTCCTCCCTCCCTCCCTTTCTTTTCATTTTTTTTTGAGACAGGATTTTGCTCTGTCCCAAGACTGGAATGCAGTGGTGTGATCATGGCTCACTGCAACCTCAACCTCTGGGACTCAAGCCATCTTCCCACCTTAGCCTACCTAGTAGTTGGGACTACAGGCACAATCCACCACGCCTGGCAAATTTTTGTATTTTTGGGTTGAGACAAGGTCTTGCCATTTTGCCTGAGCTCAAGCAATCCTCCCACCTTGTCCTCCCATTGTGCTGGGATTACAGGTGTGAGCCATTGTGGTGGCCAGAACACAGTATTGTATTAAATGATATTTTTATTTTGTGCAAATAATTGTTTGTTAATAACAATGGAAACATTATACTTCACATACCTAACATTATCTAAAATTTCCCAGATAATATCTTTACCCACTATTACATAAATCTTCTTTCTTTAGTATCACAATAAAACCAAATCTAGGTTGTATTCAAACTCTCAAGTTTGAAGGATCTTCTAAATTACTTTAGGCTTCAGGCTTCAGAGTGACCAGTTTTATTTTCTATACCATGTTCAGCACCTTGAATTCTTTGGTTTCTTTAAAACTTCCAGTATATTTTGAAAGAACATGAGCAATTCTAGGATTTGTGTACATTTCCTCTTTTTGTTCTGCTAATTGAACTATGCATTGGTAAAAAAGCTAAGCAGCTGCATAAGAGTCACCCAGAAGCTTTTGACAAATATTCAAAATTTGAATTATGCTCCTGCCAAACTTATTAATATGGCATACTTCGAGCCACGACATTTCTGGGCTGCATTATGAATGATTTTGAAATGTCTGCTGCCTTTAGTTACTTTGCCTGGCTTATGGCAATCTTCTTCAGGCCTATAATTCATTCAGTACTGCACCGTGGTGTGATCTTTTTTAATACACTTGAAGCAACTTTAGGTTATGTTAATTTAAGCGTAAATGCATATGTGGTGATGTCAATGCAAAAAACTCAATGCAGCTGATGGCTGTGAAGGTTGACATGAGCTTCATATAGCTAAATTTGCCCATGTCTAGGTAATAACTGCTAAAAATATATTGTGAGTTACTTTTGAGTGACAACTGAAATATTTATTTTAACTTGTGTATAATACAAATTCTGGTTTTAGAAACACAATTTTCTAGGAAGAGAAGGTGCTCTGGGGTCTGGTGTATTTAGTAGTTTGTTTAATGCTACATTTATTTAGTACCATTGGTACATGCATTATGTTACATCTGGCTATGCTGCAATGAGAAAGGGATCTCCTTTCTTCCCACCACCCAGCTGTTAATTCATGTTGAGCCTGACTTTCCAGTGGTTGAAACATTTGCTCCTGGCTTATAGCTGTGGAGCGAGGCAAGCTGTACAAACAGGAAGATCTCCGGTAATGCCCATTTCACAAATATAATTCAGTGCCAGGCCCTTCTGCCAATTTAGTTGTGCGCTCCTGAGCTCTGAGACTGTTCTTAGTGCCAGAGGATACCAGACCACAGCCATGGCACAAACAAGCATCACCTGATGTCATGGGTCCTTTCATTGATGTCTACCTTCTTCCTGGGAAACAAATGCAGCCCTGCCACAGAACATGGCCTGGGCACAAGTATCTCCTTGATGCATCAAGAGGCAACAAAATGTCAAAGATATACACCCATACTACCCTTCACCCTGTAAGCAGTACCTGTATCCACCTCATTTTTGAAGCCCAAGACTAACAGTTGTCTGTGATCATCTCACTTTTCTTCATTCCCTATATGTAGTTAATCAGCAACTTTCTCTTACAACTCATCCTAAACGAGTTCATTTTTAATGCCTTGTCCATTGCTTCAAGTGCAATCGGCTTTGTTTCCCTTCTGAACCATTGGAATAGCCTTCTATTTTTTTGATTCTTGCCTCTGATAATCTATTTTCAGCTAAAATGATTTTTTGTAAACATAAATCTGATCCTGGAACTTCTTGCAATCCTCCAATAATTGCTGTTGCATATCCAGACGTATTATCCCGGGTTATGTCCCCAAATACTACCCTGTTTTGTAAGGTCTTACCTAGTCCTGCTCCTGCCTGTGTCCCTAGCCTAGATTCTCTCTGCCTTACTTTGCTTTAGCCACACTGAGCTTCTGTCTGGTCCTTACTGTGTCACATTAGTTCCTGCACTGATTTTCAATCTGGACGATCTTTCTCTTGACTAGCACAAGAGTGACAGCACTAGCTACTTCCTAAATCTCCCTTACATGTTACCTTTTTGTATGCCGTTTTCCATACATGACCAATCTATACCTAGTTATTAACCATAGTATCACAATAGCATTTATTGTTATCCAATATTTTTGGTACATTTACATATATTTATGTATATATTGTCTGTGTCCTCCTAACTAGAATGTGAGCTCTTTAATAATAATGGTCTTATCTCTCTGTCCCTCTTGGATTGCAATAGTAGGCCTATCCCCCTGAAGCAGGTCAGCAGTGACTTCTGCAGTCAGGTAACTCTAAAAAATAAGACCCCAAGGGAAAGAGAGAAAGAAGGAAGAGAAGGATGAAGGAAGGGAGGTTAGGTAGAAACATCTTAGCTTCAATGCAGTTCTAAGGAATACTCAGCAAGGTCACGGAGGGATCCTGGGGCCACCCCTCAGAGAGTCCTAATCCTCAGGCACCAGCCTATGTTAGTATCTCTGCCATGCTTGGTCTTCATCGGGGAGTAGTCAGAAGTAAGTGTGATCTAGGCACCAGTAAAGTCATGAACTTGAGAGCACAGCTGCTGGACTGTTTGATGAATTTTTCTCCCTGCCGTTAGAAATCTGAAAATTATATTTTCTCCATCACTATAAAAGGTTAAAGGACTAAAGGTTATTTGTCAGTCATATATAGATGGTACCATATAATGTGTGTCTGTGTGTGTATTAGGGTATGGGGGATATTTGGGGATGTATATATACCTACTCTAATAAATACATAGATATAATAGTAAAATACAATATATAAGTATATATTTTAATAATAATAAATAATATCTAACCTATATCTTAATACAAATATAAATTTTTACAAAACACATTGAAAGAAAAATAAAAAGAAGGAATTTACAAAACTTGTATTAAAATAGTTACATTGGCTGGGCATGGTGTTTCACATCTGTAATCTCAGCACTTTAGGGGGCTGAAGTAGGAAGATCTATTGAGCCCAGGAGTTCAAAATCAGAGACTTTGTCTCTACAAAAATTAAAAAAAATGAGCTGGGCATGATGGTATACATCTGTGGTCCCAGCTACTTGGAAGGCTGAAGCGGGAGGATTGTTTAATCACAGGAGGTTGAGGCTACAGTGAGCTATGATCATAGCACTGCACTCCAGCCTGGGCAACAGAGTGAGGCCCTATCTCCAGAGAAGAAAATAAGAAAAATGGTTATCTCCCATTCTGTAGGTTGCCTGTTCACTGTGAAGATAGTTTCCTTTGCTGTGCAGAAAATCTTTAGTCGAATTAGATCCCATTTGTCAATTTTGGCTTTTGATGCAATTGTTTTTGGCATTTGTATCGTGAAGTCTTTGCCCATGCCTATGTCCTAAATGTTATTGCCTAGGTTTCTTCTAGGGTTTTGTGTTTTTGGGTTTTACATTTAAGTATTTAACCCATCTTGAGTTAATTTTTGTATAAGGTATAAGGAGGCGGTCCAGTTTCAGTTTTCTGCATTTGGCTAGCCAGGTTTTCCCAGAACCGATTGCTGAATAGGAGATTCTTTTCCCATTGCTTGTTTTTGTGAGGTTTGTTGTAGATAAGATGGTTGTAGATGTGTGGTATTATTTCTGATGTTTCTGTTCTGCTCTATTGGTCTATATTGTCTGTTTTGGTACCAGTGCCATCCTATATTGGTTACTGTAGCCTTGTAGTATAGTTTGAAGTCAGGTAGCATGATGCTTCCAGCTTTGTCCTTTTTATTAGGATTGTCTTGGCTATACGGAGCTTTCTTTGATTCCATGTGAAATTTGAAAATTCTTTTCTAATTCTGTGAAGAATGTCAATGGTTTGATTACTTTGGACAGTATAGCCATTTTCATGACATTTATTTTTCCTATCTATGAGGATGGAATGTTTTTTCATTTGTGTCCTCTTGTCTTTCCTTAAGCAGTGGTTTCTAGTTCTCCTTGAAGAGGTCATTCATAATTTGGCTCCCTGTTTGTTCATGGTTGGTGTAATGGAATGCCCGTGATTTTTGCACATTGATTTTGTATCCTGAGACCTTGCTGAAGTTGCTTATCCATTTAAGGAGTTTTGGGGCTAAGATGATGGGGTTTTCTAAGTATAAAATTATATCATCTTACAAAGGTCTAATATCCAGACTTTACAAGGAACTTAAACAAATTTACAGGAAAAAATCAAATAACCCTTGCAAAAGGTAGGCAAAGGATATGAACAGACCCTTCTCAAAATAAGACATTTACATGGCCAACAAACAGTAAAAGTAGCTCGACATCACTGATTATCAGAGAAATGCTCATCAAAACCACAATGAAGCCAGAATGGGGATTATTAAAAAAGTCAGGAAACAATTGATGCTGGGGAGGCTGAGGAGAAACAGGAACGCTTTTACAGCATTGGTGGAAATGTCACTTAGTTAAACCACTGTGAAAGACAGTATGGAGATCCTTCAAGGATTTAGAACCAGAAATACCATTTGACCCAGCTATCTCATTTTTGGGTATACACCAAAAGGAATATAAATAATTCTACTATAAAGACATATTCACACATATGTTTATTGCAGCACTATTTACAATAGCAAAGGCATAGAGCCAACCCAAACGCCCATCAATGGTAGACTGGATAAGGAAAATGTGGTACATATACACCATGGAATATTATGCTGCCATTAAAAGGGAATGAGATTATTTCTTTGCAGTGACATGGATGAAGCTTGAAGCCATCATTCTCAGCAAACTAACACAGGAGCAGAAGCCCAAACACTGCATGTTCTCACTTATAATGGGAAGTTGAATAACGAGAACATATGGATACAGAGAGGAGAACAACACACACTAGAGCCTGTTGGGGGTTGAAAGGTGAGGGGAGGGAACTTAGAGGATGGGTCAATAGGTGCAGCAAACTACCATAGCACACATATACCTATGTAACAAACCTGCACATTCTGCACATGTATCCCCCCTTTTTTTAGACTAAACAAATAAATAAATAACAGAAAAAGAATAATGGTTATCTTGGGACAGTGCAATTAAAAATAATAATTTTTATGTTCTATTTTCTTCTATTCTCAACTTTCAAATTTTCTTCAAGAAACATGGTCTACTATTATAAGCGGCAAAAAATGATTTTAAAAAGTGGTAAGAAACAATGTGATAAATAAACGAATGAATAAACTGAATGTTAATTTTTTGCCTTCTTTATGTCACTATCATAAAATCCCAGAACTCTGAGGGTGGAAATGTTCTAAAATATTGTATTTCATATCCAGAGCTTACGGGCTATATTTATTTAAAACTTGTGCACAGAAAGATCAGTTGGATTTTTTTTCCATGGAATTTTTTTTTCCCCCAAGACAGAGTCTTGTTCTATCTCCCTGGCAGGAATGCAGTGGCATGATCTTGGCTCACTGCAAACCCCACCTCCCAGGTTCAAGCAATTCTCCTGCCTCAGCCTCCCGAGTAGCTGAGATTGCAGGCCTGCACCACCACCCCTGGCTAACTTTTGCGTTTTTCAAAATACAAAAGTTTCACCATGTTGGCCAGGCTGGTCTCAAACTCCTGACCTCGTGATCCACCCACCTCAGCCTCCCAAAGTGCTGGGATTACAGGCTTGAGCCACTGTGCCCAGCCAGAATTTTTTAAAGTAATTTTAAATATGAAAGACAAGTAAATAAAAAACACTAATTTCTCCTTTTCATGAAAGGATGATTAGGATCTGGAGAAAGGACTAAAAGGACTAACGTTAATGTTAGTGATAATAAATTAAAAACGAATGTGCTTACCTAGTCCTTTGCAAATACATATTGTCTTCACTATATTTGATGACAACTTTTCATTATTAAGAGTGCCAAATTTAGCAAAGAAAAGATAACTGTTTCTGTTTGTTGGGCTACCAGACAAAAACTGCCACAGACTGGGTGGCTTAAACAACAGAACCTTACCCACAGTTCTGAAGGCTGGATGTCCAAAGTCAAAGTGACAGCAGGGTTGGTTCCTTTGGACAGCTTTTCTTCTTCGCTTAGAGACAGCTGTCTTCTCGTGTTTTTACTCAGTCTTCTCTTTTGTACATACCCCTGTTCAAATGTCCTCTTTTATAAGAATACAAGTCATACAGGATAAAGGCTTACCCCAGTGATCTCATTTCAACATAATTACCACTTGAAGGGCCCTGTCTCCAAATACAGTCCCATTCTTTGAGATCCTAAGGCGTAGGACATCAAGTATGATGGTGGTGAAGGGTGGAGGGGGAGCACAACTCAGCCAGTAAATTTACTTAAAAATTCTTCAAATTTAACTGAGTATCCTGTATTTTATCCAGCAACCCTGTTCAGATCCTGGAATTGTTCATCTAATTCATGGTTTCATATGTTTTCATTTATTTTTATACACTTTTAGGATCTATTTTTTTCAAAGTCAGTGGCTTAAATGCCACCGAGGAAATCATTTTATTTGAAATGTATATTCCATTCACATTGCTAGCCAAGAAATTCCTTTGATTTAAAAGTGAATGCCTGTTAATTTGAAAGCAATACTTAATCCAGTATCTTCTCCATTAAAGGTTAATCATATGTAAAATAGGTAAAATAATACATTTTATTCACCTTTTGCATGTTCTTCCATCGACTGGAACAAGAGAATCTCTTGGAATACGTTTAATATCTAATCACCAAAGAACCAAGTCTAATGGTGTTAGCATCATCTACCTTAATTATCTGTGTTTGTAAAAAATCTGGAATATTTGACCTTATCTTTAAATAATTATCTGAACAGAAGACAATTTCTGCTAAAAAATGCTTTTTCTACCTTTGGTAATTTAATGACTCAGTTTTCTTTATAATTTTGGTGTTCTAAAGTTAACTTACATTATACTTTGGAATAACATGTAATTTCACATGTGAAAAAGATTAGCCTTATCTGAGTTCTGAGCTTCAGAAACTTATCCTACTATTTAACTAACCCTATTGTTTTAAATAGAATATTTCTCAGTCATAATTTATTTTATATTTTGAAATAAATATGTATCACAAATAATGTTGATATTTAATACACCAGAATTTTTTCGTCAATATCCTAAAAGCTAATGTCACTATACTTGGCCTGTCTTCCAGACATGTTATCATTAAAACAATTTACAGATAATCCAATGTCATTTGTAATAAATGAAAATTAAAACAATTTTTAAAACACATATTTTAAAAAGAATTATGTGTGATATGCACTTTGTCAAATCTAAATTTTAGCAGCAATGAAAGAAATATATACTTTGGAATTTATATAGTCCTGGATTTTCCTTACAACCTTGCCACTGATTAGCAAACTTGGACAAAAGACTTGAATTTTCTTAGATTTAAATCTCTCCTTTTTAAAATGGAAATAATACCTCCCTTCACAGATTTGATCTAAGAGCAAAATGAGATAAAATAGTAACTATTTTAATTTTTTTATGGCTATATTATTAACAATAGCCACAGGGAGAAAATTCTTCAATGTCACATTGATAGAATTATTTGTTTATAATTTTAATTTGCCATAATATTCAAGAGTCTAGATTTTAATGTAATATGAATATAATTATATTGAATACTATTAAGCCATGAACTGGTTATTATTGGTTATGGGATTTGGCAATAAGATTTGATGCTATGATTTTCTTGAATAGTATGTTTAAAACATGTAAATACTTCTTAGGATTTCAGTGTTTTAATTTTTTTTTTTAATATCTCTGTTATTTACTTTCCAGAATAATGCTTTACTCAATACCACATTCAAATATTTGACTTAAATTCTTCTTAGGAAATAACAGACATAAAACTACAGGAAGTATAACCATAATGGAAGAAAATGTAATATGTCTCTACATATACTGATATATATTGCTGTACATTTATTTCCTATAATGATTTGTATCAAGCATTGATGGAACTTTCTTTTGTTTCAGGCACTATACAAGTTGCTTTATGTAATTTTCTCATTTAATGATCACAAAATCCAAACAGTAATTGTTATTATTTCTTAACCTATTGATAAATTCAATTGGCCATTAGAAAGTCACTGTTTCAAAGACAAAATGCCAAAAGCGGTAATACAAGGACTTGACTTTTTCCAAATCATTTACTCTAAATAATCTGCTAGCTAATAAGCGTAGGCATTGATTACTTACGTGTACTTTTGTTGTAATCTTATAAAAGTAAGTCAGTTCATTATTCCAAATTCTTGGCAACTTGAATAGGGAAACAACTGTATAAGTTGCGCCTAGTACTGGTTTGCTGGTGAATCATTGGCAAGAGGTTAATAGGAAGGTGAATTTAGAGAGTGAGCACTGATGCCAGTCTGGAGTAGAACACTAGGTTTTATCAGAGCTACATAAAGACTAGTTCTACAGAGTTAAATCCACTTTACAGATTTTATGTATGATAAGCCCATCCACACAGAGTTGCCATCCCCCAAGCCCACTTTATTGCAGACCTTCAAGGGTATAGGGCTGTTTTACTCATTCTTATGTCTTCAAAAATGGATAATTATCATTTGCATTTTTCTTCTAGGGCTACCCCAAGAATGCCACTGTGGCTTAAACATTAGAAATTTATTTTCTTGCAGTTCTGGAGGCTGGAAGTCCAAGCGGTGCCAATAGGGTTGGTTTCTGGTAAGTTCTCTTTTTCTAGTTTGCAGACACCTTTCTCAGTTTGTGCTCACATAGCCTTTCCTCTGTGAGCACTGGGAGAGAAACAGATCCCTGGCATCGCTTCTTCTTATATACACACTGGACACTAGTCCTATCGAATTAGGGTTCTACTCCTACAACCTCATGAAACCTCAATTACCTACTTAAGGGCCCCACCTCCAAATACAGTCATATTTGAAGTTAGGGCTTCAACATATGAATTTCTGGAAGGTGCACAATTCAGTCCATAATAACATGTAGCTTTAATCTCACCTTTACCATGCAGCATTTATTCATTCCTGTTGTTTCAGTCTCTATAAATAGGGAGATAATGTCCCCATTGGAAATAATTGGCTAATTAACAAAGGTTGACGGATTCAGTCAGTATTGTCATGGGCACAGGTAGAAGCAAATTGCAGTTGCTCAAACAGGTTTTTGGTATGCACACAAATGTTCTTTAATAGAATCATATGCTAAGCTAGAAGGACAAGCAATATTTGTTTGTGATATAACTTTTAGAAGTTATATATGGGAAAAAACCCTTTGGAATGTCAAAATATGCAACAAATATCTAATTTGCTGTGTTCTGCTGACAGTAAAATAAATACAAATTCCCTTTGACTATTCAAATGGCAGAGGTAGCTAATCCTTCATTCAGTAGCTCATTATGCATTGTCATGAAATAGATAATACAATTTCTACAAACCTCTTTTGATTTCACGTCAAACAAATTCTTTCAAACCCATTTAATAAACAAACAGACAGAAAAAGCAAACCTGAAACCTCAAACAATTTGTGTAATTGATTACTTTGTGCCATCTATTTCTCTTTCCTCAAAAGACATGTACATTTCCGCGCAATTGAGGAAATTTTCCAAATTGAGGTTTAGATAGATTGCATATTAAGAAAAAAATTAAAGCAGCAGATTTCTTGAATATTTAAAACAAAATTAAGAATATATACAATTAATCCCCATATTGAGAATCAACAAGTAATTAAATTAAATTGAATTACTTACAACTCCATCATTACTTGGAAGAATACTGGCTCTCTGGCTTTCTGTATTATTTTTTCCAGAAAATGTTCTAATAATGTATCTATAATTGATTGCATATGGCTTCTTATAATTCCCCAATTATACTTTTTAATATTTGTTACTCCTCCTGTCTACATTATCTAACACATGCAGCTATTTTCCAGAGGGCAAACTCTGACTTTTCTTCGCGATTGAGCTTAAGAGTGTCTCTTCTCTGAAGCCTTTTGAACCTTCAAACTCCAGGTAATTAGGCAATGCTACTCTTCTCTTTTAGAAAGTGGTTACACTCCTTTACTTCTATGACATTACATCGCCATCAAGGCACATATGAAATTCATCTTTATTACCTTCTTGCTTAAAATAGCCCCTAGTTCAAAGAAAGCATTTAATATACGTTTGTGAAACCGCAAATCACTAGGTAAGTGCATAGACTTTTCAACAGAGACAATTGCATTTGAATTTTGTCCTAAGCACTTAAGGATTTGGTTGTCCTGAGAAAATTTCTGAAAGTCTCAAAAGTCTAAATTTGCCTGTTTGAACAATAAGGAAATTTATGCTACTTACATATTACATTATCGTTTGAATTAAATACAATTACAAAGATATAAGGAGAAAGAGGGAGACAGAGAGAGGAAGGGAGGGTGGGAAGCAAAAAGAGAAAGAATAAGAGCAAGAGAAAGCTTAGCATTATTACTGGCACTATATTAATCTTATTTCTTTCTATTACTGTTATTATCTATCTAAAAAGACAAAGCTCATGGCTTCCTCTCTATTGCTACTCACTATTACTTCAATAAAAAACAGAAATTTTAATGGATATGGTAATTGTGATTACTTAGTTAAGTCTATCTCTCATTAGTTAGAAAAAAAAGCAAAAGATAAAAATAAAATAAAACTGTACTTGCCAATAACTTCATTTACTGCAACTGGATACTAAAATTTCTTTCTATGATAACTTTTGCAAATAATTTATATAAGTTGTGAAGACTTACAAGTATTTTGTGAATATATGTGTGACATAATGTCCATTGTGACCCTTCAGACTAGTCTCTCTGCATTGTCCCCATCTCACTGGTTAACACAATTGTAATTAATCAATTGTGTGATTATCTGTTCAATGTCTACTATTACCACCAAACTCTAAGTTTTATAATGTCAAGAACCACATTATTGTTCATTAGTGTTCCCTTGATACCCCTCAGAGTTACAGTGACTTGGTTATTAAAAAACATTTTGAGAATGAGGGAAAACAAAATTTTAAATACTTACAAATAACATCTAGCATATCAAAAACCTTTCAGAAATATTATTTCATTTGTTATAACATTTCTCATTATGAAATACAAACTTATACCTAATCTTACATTCAAGCCAAAAGAGTTTACCATTAGGAAGGAAAAAAATTAAAATCTCCATCATAGTAAGAATAATAGAAGGGAATGATGTTTACATTTTAATACAGGATTGGGTGAAAAAAAGAAAAAATAAAGGACCAACTGGCCCACCAGAAAACATTTTTACATAGTGAGGAGATAGCATTGGAGATGACAGAAGCAGATGGATGAGGAGCTTATTATAAGAGTTAATGTCTAAATGGTATCTGCACCAACCACCAAGATGTTTAGACTACTGGCAGGCGTCAGGATGATGAAGACCAGCTATAACAATAAAGATATAGATTTCAGTTCCCTAGTAATAATCAGAGTTATCCAAAGATGAAATGAGTTTTCTATCACTGAAGATGTTCACACAAGCTAGGCATAGGTTTGACAAACGTTCTTCCATGTCATGTTCTGGAGATTACATCAGCAGCCCCAATCTACGCTCCGCCTATTTGCTTAGCAGGACATCCGTGGGATAACTCTCTGTGCCACAGCCAGGAAATTATCAATGGGTAGAAATCTGAGGCAAATTCAGAGCTCACATTGCGATAGTCCCCTTTCTCATGTGCCTGAAAACATTTGCCTCATATAGTTTTTCCGGTTTAATAGCTTTTAATTTTAGGGAGACTAGTCGAGAACCAGACCACATTTTACTGCAAGTAGCTTTTTTAACACTATCATTTTAGCACCACATTTTATCTCAGGCTGAGTGAACTTGGAAAGCTTAAGTGTGTATAACACAGGTTTATCCATACATACCCATTGCGTAGATACCTCACCATTCAGGTCAGTCCCTTTCGCATGCTCACTTTTTATCAAATTTTTTGAAATCCAAATATAGCAATTACTAACTCTTGGAAGGCTGAATTATATTGGAATCTAAATTGGACTTTTAGTAACATTTGATTTCTGAAAAGTGTAACTAATCTATTTTTTAATCTGAGATAACCCCATATTTACATTTCAACTAACATTTGTTATTGAAATAATAAAACTATAATTCTATTTGAGCATTCAATTTAATTAAACTGTAATTCCTTCTGTTTAGTATAACTACATAATTCAACATAATTACTATACCCAAATGTTTTTCTCCTCTCATTCAAACGGCTTATAAATAGTAAAAGGAAGAATGGTGAGTCCCAGCCACAGAAATATTAGCTGAAGGGCAAATTTCACAAAGGGGGTCAGCTGGGGTAGTGATGGTTACTTTCTCAAGGCATGGGGAGCAGAAGGCTAATGGGTAACTTTCCACCACATATACCAGGTGTGTAATTTATTGCGTTCATGAGTGTTTGAGTCCAATTGCGTCAGCTCCAAAGAACAGTTGATTCCAAAGGGTAGAACCATGAAGGACCAATAAGATAATTATGGTCATCACATCACACAAATTAAACGATGAACTCACTGTGGAAAATCCTGTTCATCTCACCTAACCGCCTCTAGTTCCCATAAGAGTAATATTTTAATGTAGAAGAGGTATTATTTGAATCTTAAAATGAATCAGTCCATATTGTTCATTCACATATTTGTTCAGAAAATGTTTTTATGACTTACTGTGTTTTAGATGGAGCAATTCCTTGGAAAGCAAGTTCTCTGAGACATAATTCCTATCTGTGGTGGCAGGAAGCATAGCTCGCAGAAGAACATAGACATTGAAGCCAAAACTCTGTGGAACAGAACAGTTAAGAGTAGCCCTCAGAGAAAATGGCACTGTGACCATAAGCAAAATATTTTAGAAACACATTGACAAACTGTGATTCTTTAAACTGTTCATCTGTTGAGGTTCTTGGGATAAGAAATAAATTAAGTATGTATTTTTCCCTACGAGACATAATATCAAAAATGATATTTTTAAAAGGAGAGAGAGTTTTGCAAAAGAAAATACCATAATTACTGGCTAGCGTTTTATTTGTAATTATAGAATATATTTCAAGATAGGGCAACTTTCAGACATTTAAAGCCCCTGGAGAGAGGGAGATGAGAGAGAGAGAAAAAGAGAGAGAGTGGTGTGTGTGTGTGTGTGTGCCTGTGAGAGAGAGAGAGAGAGAGAGAAAGAAAGATAACTTTTAATTTTGTAATTATGTCCAAATGACTAGCAGAATTCTTTGAAGTCAGAAACAATTATTTAGAAATAATTTAAAGATGATTTTATTCATTTAAGGAGAATCAATCATTTTAAAATATATATGCTATATTAACTCAGTTTAAATGAACAGATATTTACATTCTAATAGCTGTAGTTTCTGGAAATAATGATAACCTATCTTACCCCAAAATAAGGTAAGAAATTTAGTAACAAAGATACCGTAATAAACATTCTCATTAAATTAGTTTTAAGTACAATGTAAGGTCTACATGATAATTAGATACTCATGAAGTACACTTCTGGGGTAATAAAGTTTAGTTCCCTCCAACTAGAGTTTTGATGGATATTCAGCAAACTTAAGAAAAACTCATAGAAAAATTTTAATTGCTAAAGGATGGTTTTCTTACAATAATAATACATTGTGCAAGGCCTGGCTTAGTGGCTCATGCCTGTAATCCCAGTAATTAGGGAGGTCGAGGTGGGCAGATTGCTTGAGCTCAGGAGTTGAGACCAGCCTGAGCAAAATGGCAAAACCTTCATCTCTACAAAAAATACACAAATTAGCCAGGTATAGTAGCACACACCTGTAGTCCCAGCTACTTGGCAGGCTGAGGTGGGAGAATTGCTTTTCCCATCAAGGAGATCAAGGCTAGAGTGAACCATCATCGTACCACTGCATTCCAGCCTGAATGACAAAGTGAGACAGTGCCTCAAAATAAAGTAAAATAAACTAAAATAAATAAAGCAATGTGCAAAGAAATTCTGCTTAACTAAGAGAGAACTCCCCAAATAAAGAGATAATGTGTGTATGTATAATAAAATGAATTATTACGTAATAGTCAAACTTCTGATTAGATAACCTTGGGATCAGTTTTGTAAAAAAAAAGCAAAGGATTCATTGGCTTTGATACAGAAAGAAGAAAGGGAAGAATGAAGGGAGGGAAGAGAGGCAGAGAAGAGGAAGGGAGGAAAAAAGTAAAGAAATAACCAAATGAAAAAGGAAAAGAAAAGCAAATAAAAAAATAAACAGGAACATAGTTTATTTCAGAATTTAAAGCCCTTAGAAATTCTCTGCCTTTTATCCTATGAAGCGTATGATTTTAGAAATGCAGATCCTTGGGAAGCCATAGAACTTGATATGTCTGTGTATAATAGGACTGGGATTAATTCAAGGGATAATAAAATACTCATTTCCCCCCTTTCGGTTTTAACTCAACAATTAGTTTTCCTATCAAAAGAGAGACATGAAAGGCCACGGTAAGCAGTCAAGACCAACTGCTTCTTTCTTAAAATTGGCAAGATAGTGTTGGAAATAATATGCATAGTACTTGGAAAAGAGTACATTATAAAAAAAGATATCTTTGCATTTATATTAATTTAATTTTGTCCTCAGTCATACATCATTAATAAGTAGTAAATGTTATTAAGTGTAAAATAATATCTATTTTACAAATGATGTTTATTAGTTTTAATACAACAACTTTTGTTCTGGAAAAGAAATCATTGAGTAGAAGAGCATTTAAATTCTACTTCTCAGTCTAAATTGGTTCAAAGAGAAATCAAAGTGGTTTGGATCTTGAGGCCATAAGCAGAGCTCTGGTATAGGTTACTACCAATGCAGGCAAAAGTCTTCAGAAGAAATAAATGGCTTCTTCAGCACTGATCTTATAAACTCTAAAAAAAAAGTAATAGATGTCAGTCATAAAAGCAGACAGGACGATGAAAGTCAAGTCTGGTTTGTGAGTTTGCCCACTTAATGCTCTTGGGAAATTAAAGGATTTACATCTCATATGAAATCCAATAACATTTCAAAAGCATTTTTGTAACTTTCCAGGTAAGAAATATTATTTTAAATATTCAAGGACAAGCAGCCATGATCATCTTTTAGGATCATTAACTTTTTCTTCCTACAGTATTAAATGTACTTTATCCTTTTCTTAATGCTTTCTTAATTCTACTACCAAGAAAAGAAATTTGATGATAAATACGCTCCGGGCTAAGAGTTTGACACTATCATTTAATGTTTTGCTTGAATTGAAACACTCCTAACTATTCACATAGTAAATCCTTATCCTCTGCAAAATACTTCAAGTTTAATCCTTATTTCATTTTCTCTGGATTTTAAATCATTCCATGAATGCCTGGGTAGATTTTGCATTTTTGTTCAAGGGTTTTAATAATTTGAAATAAATCATTTATTTTCAATTTCAGTTCATGTATTTGGAATATTTGCCAATATTATTAATCACATATACATTCAAGCAGACAAATGTATTAGGAAATGAGTTAAATGGACTATATAGAATATTACAGCTTTGCATTATATATCATATTAATATATAGAGTATATAATTGAACACATATATGCACATATGTAACCAGAGAAATATGCATTAGAAACAGTTAAATATATGATATACAGTATATTATAAATATAGTGTATGTGTGCATATATGTACATAGGGATTATATCAAGATATATAATACCATATATTTAATATATACAACACACACAGGATGTGAAAGTTGCAGATACCACAACGAAAGCATTCTTTTTGGCCCAAATCAAATTAGAGCTAGGAAAGCATGAAGGAGGACAGCTTATGCTTCTATGTCTAAGATAAGGATTGTCTTAAAGACTCTCTAAAATAACTCTAGAAGGATTTTCTTCTTTAGGTCTGCAGCAGTTCAAGTGAGATGCTCTGGAAAGCCATCTCCACCAATGTACTGATGACAGTTTTAACCTCAAGCCTCCAGAACCAAAGACCACTATTCCAAGCAGCTTACAGGAACTACTTTTTTTGTCACTAAAAGCTTCCCTTTATCCTCCCTTCTTTGAATGCACCCATGGCTTGTGATGACTGTGCCTCCAGATTACACGTCTTTTTTATATATTCTCAAATAAAATTATCCTATTCTGACATATCTTTCTCCGACGGCTTTTTTTTGGGGGGGTTGATATAATCTGGTGTCAGAAGTGGCCCTGAAGCAAGATGAAATTTCTAGGGAATCAGTGACTTTTGGAACTGACTGCAGTACCCACAACTGAGTACTTTGTATTTTTCATTTCCACAGGTCACTTTTTTCTCCCAAGGTAAGCTTTCTCTCAGGTCCAGTTCCCTCTGTTTGATAGCAGCTCCCTGAGGACTTCATTCTGGATCTAGTTGGGTAACACTAACTTAATAAAAACCTTGCATTCCTTCTGAGACAACGAAGACTTTTACACTTTTTGTCTTTTCTGGCAAGCCCTTTCTGGTACTAAGACGGTTTTTGTCTTTCTGGTCTAGGTGACTATTTTTCTGACTTCAATTTTATTCTGAGTTGTTTGTTTATGTTTATACCTTTTACTGTTGATAGGCCTTTCTTTTCTGTGTTTTAACATTTATCAAGATAAATAAAAATGGAATCCCCACATTTCAATGCATGCAACAAAACTCTCCCTTCTGGGACCCCAGTCAGCTATGTATATAAAAATTATGGTCCTTTTCTGTGCATATTTTAAATCAATGGACAAAGTACACCTAAATTAGTCTAGATATTCAATGGGTCCTCTTGAGAGTCTTTTAGTTTCCCAAACTTGTCTCTCTTAGGGCCGAATTAAAATGCCATGGTTCTAAAATTAACAAATCGGAGTGAAAGGCCTATTTCAACTGGAAATTTGGAGCTTCTAAATGCATTCAAGATTCAAAAATTGCCTCCATGCAAGATATTGTCTCAAAGCTGGCTGAGACTCTTTTTCAGAGTCTTCCCTCCCTTTCCTATGTCTTTTTCTCCTTATTCTTTTGTGAACTAAACTCTCTTTGTCCAAAATTCGTCAGCTATTCTGGCATATTGACTATTTAAATAAAGATAGTTCAAAAACAGAAGGTACACAAATATTTATTTTGATCTTCCCACTGTTTCTTAAAAGCAGAAGATGAAATTGGCAAGTTATAGGCATCCTCCCTCCGTATACTTGAAGAAAAGTCAACACTGTTAATCTTCAAGGATAAAAAATTGAGACTAAAATAATACTGTATGGACCTGGTTAGAATAATTGTTATCTTTTAAGCTTCCTTACATAATGTTGTCATATTTTCACAGTTAACTATTCTTTGTACAATATTTTAGTAACTAATTCTTACTACTTTATCCAAAATTTGGTTCACAGTCTTTATAAAATTACCTACTGGGTTAACTAAAAAATGTTAAAGTTTAGCCTTGACCTTTTTGTTAAAAATATAATTTGGATTCAACTGTCTTAATAGAACATATGCTGATTTTAAATTTGTTGATAAGATAAAAATTAAGATTTTTCAGAATCGTTTGGGTACTTTGCTTTTTTTGGCCTAGGTTTGCTGACTGGACTGTTTATTTTTGTCTTTGATAAATATCTTAAGATCTTAAAAGTATGATTTTGACCTAAAAACAAATGTATAGATGAGAGTGCAATGTATATAAAGCACAACGATGTAACTTTTAGAGTTTTCCTTTGACACAAAAAATTGAAATTATGACAAACTCAGTTTAATATCTCAGTTTTCATAAGTAATCTAGGTATAATTGTTAAAAAGAAATAGGTTAACTTAAATAGGATATTCATTCACAAATGAACACTTTATGTAACATAAAATGTTTAAATTAAGTAATAGATATTTAATCTCTGAATCTTTTGGGTTTGCTTATTTTTATTTTTGTAGGTACATAGTAGTTGTGTATATTTATGGAGTACATGAGATATTGATGCAGTCATGCAATGTGAAATAATAATTTATAAATAAAATAAAATACAAAAAATTAGTGAACATAAGTATAAGTTTGTTATTAATTTGAATATATTAATATTATGAAATATGTCTTATTCTACATTAAAATATTCTACAAAATATACTTTTTAGAGGTTATAAATGATACATTTATGAGATGTGAGATAACAGTTCAAAATTACTTCCTAGGTTTTCACTTAAAATTACAGTTACTAAATTTTCTAATTAATATATGTAATTTTTTATATAAAAGGTACAAAAATAATAATTTTATATGAGAAATAATTTTCTATTCTCTCAATGATAAGGGAAAATAATTAAAAAGTGAATTTTTGTCCTAAGGTGAAATGATTGATTTTTCCAATACAAAAAAGGGGGAAATATAGGGCAAAGACTAGAGGTTTAAGAGAATGGTAGGTCTAAGCCAGTTATGGAGAGTTTTTGAAAGATGGATCTTGTAAAGGGAGTCTTATTTGTGGTTTGGTTGCTGGAAATAGGGAATCGTTTATATGTTTTCTTAATAATTGATCATGGGTGTCAGGGATGCACTGGTACAGGACTAGAGTCTGTTTATTTATGTTTGGAGCAATAAGATTTTCTTAGCATATTGGTCTATCCTTAGGAAAGAAAGAAAGAAGGAAAGAAAGAGAGAGAGAGAGGGAGGGAGGGAGGGAGAAAGGGAGGGAGGGATGACGGGAGGCAGAGAGAGAAAGAAGAAAGAGAAAAGAAAAGAAAGAAGGAAGAAAGAAAGAAAGAAAGAGAAAGAGAAAGAAAGAAGAAAGAAAAGAAAGAAAGAAAGAGAAAGAAAGAGAAAGAAAGAAAGAGAGAAAGAAAGAGAAAGAAAGAAAAAGAAAAAAACTGCAAGAGGTTTGGTTTAATTCTGAAATCTGTTCCTTTAAATTTTCAGTCTTCTGAACTTCAACCTTACAGTTTAGAGCAGTGTTTTCCTGCAGTATCACTTGATTATGTACTCTTGACTTTCCTTGATATGTCTGATTTTTTTCATGTAACCAGGAAATTTCCCATGCTTTTACTAAGGTCCATGTATTCCTCCTCTCAAGGTGTTTACATTATTCTTCTATAATATTATGTATACTCATAATCTTGGACAAACATTCTTCCTGTATCTAATTGAATTCGAGTACCTTTTCATTAGGTTCGACTTTCAGGTTATCTAAATGGGCTTTTTATAAGGAGAAACAACCATGCTACCAGAATTTTTTTCTTTCCCTTATTGGTAACTAGCCTAAGAAACAAAGCTTTTACACTTTAATAAGATAATTTACTGTATTTCATGTTGTCTTTGTTAGTTTTTTTTTCTTTTTTTATTTAGGAAAACTGAGCTTTGAATATACATGTAACTTTTTGTATTGTTTTGAAATCTTTTGATTGTCACTCTGGTTAACTGAATTACTATTATTTCACAATGGCATGTAATTGATAGTAGCAGGAAACAAATTCCTAGGCAGACAGCAACAGGTTCCTAGTGAAACCTGACCTTCAAACCAAAGAAAATTTAAAGCCCGAAAACTGAACTGCCAGTTCAGTTTTTGACTTGAGTGAGAACATCCTTGATGTCTCTTAGCCAATCAAATGGTCATTTTTCCAGGCCTGCCCATGGACCAATCAGCAGGCACTCCCCCATAAAAACTCTGGACTCTGCCACACATTGGACTACATGCTTTTGGATACCCACGTCGGGTCCCCTCTTGTTGTCCAGAGCTTTTCTGTCACTCAATAAAACTCTTTCCTGCCTTGCTCACTCTCTGGTCATTCTTCTTGGTCACACAACGTCATCTGCAGATCAAGAACCTGGAACCCACCCAATGGCAGAGGCAGAAAGACCTGTAGCATGGTAACCCTCTCTCCAGTTCACTGAGCAAGTGGGGAACGAGCTGCTGTGCCCCACACACCCCTTTTGATTGCACTGTGAGTGGTGGGAACGAATAAGCTGTAGCACAAATGAGCTGTAACACAAATGAGCCCCACACCCCGCACCTGTTTGCTGCACTGTGGGTGGCAGGAAGGTGAGAGAGCTGTAACAGTTCCTGGAGGCTCAGATCTCAGGATTCCCAGGGGAGAGCCATAACACCCCTTGGGACTGTGTGATTGTTGCCATCTCTGAGTTTTTGGGCACCACTGCATCCGTGTCCTCCAGATGCCGGCACCCAAGGTGGAAGCAGGTCACAGCGTGCCCAGCCTAGATGTGGGCTGAGTGTGGGTTTTTGCAGCGACCACAGCCTGCTGGGCAGAGTGGGTGGAGCAAGCCCAGTGGCGAGCCCAGAGCCAAGTGAAGCCTGTACAGAGGCTTCGATGGCCGCAATTTCCAGCTAACCAAGTGCACTGAAAGAATACCGTGTCATGATCCCATTTTGATCAAGTACTTTAGATCTTTTGACATCTTTGGCAGGCTTTCTCATGATTAAATTATAACTTTTTTTTAATCTCAAACCAACCTTGAGATGTTTAAGAGAGTCCTAGAACTTCTCAAAGGTTTATAAAATAGAGATGTTGAACTAAATCAGGGTTATTTGAGATGTCAGGTAGATATGGAAAATTTCAAGTGAGAAGTGATGCTAAATCTTCTTTCGGTTACATACTGGGTATGTTATTCATATGAAGCTTCCAAAACTGTATAAAGTTCTTTAAAATCTATGTCATCAATAATGATTTTAGTTACTATGTTATTTGCCACAAAATAACTTAAATTTCCTTGTAATTTTACAATGAATTCTCATTTGATTTTTAACCACAGCTAGGCTAAGTGTCATTATTCAGGATTATTGTTCCAATATTGTTTAAAGGCATCTGTAATCTGATTCTTGGAAAAAAACTCTAACAAGTACTCTTGAATACAAGATTCTGATAAATTGAAGATCAATGAACTAAATAGAAATTCTCCAAAACTCTAATGAAGAAAATGATAAATTAATAATTCATTGTTAAGATGAAGCAGAAAAAAAAATGATTACATGACATTAAATAACTAAGGTAATGTTTTTATGAGTTTAATTTAAAACATTGTTAGTTCTTTAATTAAATGTTTTATTTTCCAAATTTAAGAAAAATTTCTCTCTTGGGATATCTATAATTGACAACAACAAAGTAAATATTACTTTTGTGAACAAAGGTAAAAAAATTTACTTTTTCTTCCTACTTGATCTCTCCATAATTGAAAAATTATTTATGAGCATTCTTATTTTTATAGCAATATAGCAATAAGAATGTACATTCTTTATAATAAGATAAAATTGGGAATTTCGGCTGTATTACCAAGGCTTTGGAATGACATATTTAAATTATATTGAGGTACTGCTGACAAAGGCTGAAATCTGCCTTGGTTTGGCCACGTAGCCTCTTCAAGCATACCCATGTATTTGCCAAAGCTGTACTTCTTCATTATAATCATTTTTTCCTACTCCTGAATAAACTCATTTTATTAGTAGATATTTTTCTCTGATGTCTTTTCTTAGGTTGACAAGTATATAATTAAATGTATCATATTATAATTACATATTATGTGTTTAGTTTTTTTCAAGCGTCTTTTCCTGCTAATTTTGTATCAGATTAGAAATAACATTTTATATTTTCATATTAGAAGTATCATATATACAGATGTACTCAAGCTGAAAGTTAAATATTTTACTTAGAAAGAAGATCATGTACATGGAACTCATCTACATTAGAAATAGATGTAATAAAGAAAAGAATTAATTACTGAACCTGTCAGCCCCTCTAACAAGTTTCAGGAAAAATATGATTAAATATTGTGTTTATGCAAGTGCAAAATTTGAGAATGGCCACCTGGAAAGACACAGACTCTAAAACATGGGCCCAGTGCTACATAGTGGAGAATTTTGAGGGTCATTTATACAAGCAAGATCTTATATAAGGGAAGCTTAACAGGATTTCCACATATTTCAAAGAAAGTTCATGTAAACGTAGAGCATTTTGATTGGTTATTTGTAATGCTTCCTTCAGGAAGTGCAGTTAATATTCTATATTATTATAATAATAGTCAAAGGGTCTTTTATCTTAGTCAAGGTTACCATCTGTGAGCCAGGTACAAGAAAATAAAGAAGCAAGTGCATGTATACCATAAGGTCAGTAATTAAGAGGCAATGCTCCACGACTTGGTCTCAAAGTCAACCCAAATCAACAGACTATCCTTCTTTTTTTCCCCCACAATTACCCCTTGCCTTCAAGATCTTTAGAATAGAGCATCACAGAAGCAATATTTTATCAGAGAGTAGTTAAATCTCACATTGCTAAGGACTCTTATTCCTAGAGAGTCATGTCCTTGGGAGGTAAAGATAGTTTAATTTATAAAATGGAAAAGGGTAAGGCTGGATTATAAGGCATCAGGGAGCAAAGTAACTTATGGGTGCAGTTCAGGTCACATGACCATATTTTCAATTATGGCAGCTTTCTAATCAATCATTACCCTAATTTTAGTTGCTAATTATAGGCAAAGTGAAACACAAATCACAAGTAATTTGATCACTGTAAAAATGAGAACAATGTTTATGATTATGAAAATAACTACTTGAGGACCAGAACACAGTGAAGAACACATCCCCCAGGGTAACCAACTAGGCAAGTCATTTAAAGGATCAGTTTCTCTTATGTCTTGTAACCATTTAGCCTTTTGGGTCATTTTTCCTAATCAAGTCTCCACTTCTCCATAGTGTTAGTATAGGCACAACAATTGGTGTGTGCTATTACACACACTCTTCCTTTTCTGCCAATAGCCTAAGGCAAAACTGTCATTTAGTACCACCTAAGCTAGGAGTTCAAATATTTTTGTTGAGTTGCAATGCCTTTTGCAGTGTCTTCAGCTGTCTGACCAATAGTGGCGGATAGGTTTTGAATCATATCTCTATTAATATAAACTCCAGCACTTAGGATTGGTATTTCAAAAATGCTTTTACCTAAGTTATTATCATATCCTGCTAACATAGTCCTCTTACTTAGCTCTGTAATGGAGAGAGAAAAGCAGTTACTTTATGTTTTTAGGTAAGTATAAGGGAGTTGCAAAATGCCCTGAAAACCATAAGCTCTCTATTGACCAGCTATGGTGGCAGCAATGTGACTGTCCAACCTTGAGTAGCCAATCAGTCTTGATGCCACATACAAATACATAACCTGGGAGAGCACAAGTAACTCCTTTGAGGCTACGTTCATTAATGGCCTCATTAACAAGAAAAGCAGAGAGCATTAAGTTCCACAGAGATTTCCTTTTTTGCATATTTGCAAAAACCTGCTCACATCATCCAAAATGAGAGCAAAAAGTAGGCAAAGAAAAGATTCATAGCTTTCAGAAATCCATTTTTTTCTTAATTCAATAAGGAATAGAATGGGGAAGGCCAGGGCCAAATTCCTTCTGAGTAGATTTGATACCAGATAGTTTTAGGCAACATATAGAAGCATTAGTTTCATGAATAATTCAGACTTGGAAAGTTGGCTCAAAGGGAGATTAGTCTGAATATGTAATGGCATTAAGAACATCTGAAAAATTAGTGACAGATATTATAAATGACATATATTGCTCATGAACAGTTTTAGGAATCAAGTGACAGATCCAACCATCAGATAGGCTTCCTCCAATAGCAACCTTTTGGAATAGTTCAATAAAAGTATCATCATATCATTCTACACATTGAGAAAAAGGAAAAACCCTAAGAACTACCTACTAAAGTCCTAAAACAAAAATTATATCAACAGACTACAATGGAAATAAAATTTTCTTTTTTTTCTTTTTCTTTTTCTTTCTTTTTCTTTTTTTTTTTTTTTTTTTTTGAGATAGAGTCTTTCTCTATTGTGCAGGCTGGAGTACAGTGGTGCCATCTTGGCTCACTGCAGCCTCTGCCTCCTGGGATCAAATGATTGTTTCACTTCAGCCTCTGGAGTAGCTGGGACTATAGGCACGTGCGACCATGCCTGGCTAATTTTCGTATTCTTGCAGAGATGGGGTTTTGCCATGTTGCCCGGGCTGATCTCCAACTCCTGGGCTCAAGTGAACCACCTGCCTCAGCCTCCCAAAGAGCTGGGGAAGAAATTTTCTATATCATAAAATAATAGCAATTAACAAGATACCTAAAGCAATGATGATAATAGCCACTAGTAGATAAGTATAAGTATTATTTGCCAGACACAGGCCTGGATCGGTATTATAGGAGAGCTATCTACTTTAGTTGTCTTTTTCTTGGCCTGGTGTTGACTTAAATCAAAGATCACCTTCCAGAAAGTCAGTTCATTCAGGATGCTCAGCCTTCTTTAAATGAGAAGTGTGAATCTGTGAGTTTATGCCTTCTAGCTTTGCAGCACAATTTTTCATAAAGTACCTCTTAGGGACCATTCTATTTTGGTTAATGAGACTCCTTTAGAAGATATTTCCAGTAGACAAAGGCTTCTGGCTGAAGTCCATGGGTTTTAAGTTTTTTGGTTCCCAAGAGTTCACCACAGAAATGTATGTATTTTTATAAAATTGTAATTTTTAGTTAGTTATTTTATAAAGCCATTATATATATCTTTTTTGCATTATGGATTCATAGTTTGGTGATAGTTTCAAATGTCTACCTGTTATTACTTCAGTTGGAGATAGCTCATTTCTAAGGTTCAGCAAAACCAATGAAAGAGCTTTCAGCCACAAAATGTTAAAATCCTTAGTTTATTTTGTGAATTGAGTTTTAGTTATTTTGTTTGTGCATTCTACTAACCCAGATGATTCAGGGTGCTATGAACAATGAAAATGTAAAGAATTGGCCACATCTTACTTACTGACTAGATAACATGTCCGGTGAAATAAGCATTTCTGCCACTATGAAGTTCTAGAAGGACTCCCTAAGTCAGAATCATGTTTTTCAAGGAGAATTTTACTTACCACTAAGACTATTAATCTTCTGCATGGAAATGTTTCTACCCAATGAGGAAAGATACAAATCATCACTAGAACATACCTATATCCTCATGATGGGCGTAGCTTAATAAAATCTAATTGCCATACCTTGATGGGGGCTTCAGGTAAAGGAAAATGTCCTTGAGAACCATGTAAAGGTCTCCCTGGATGATATTTTGAGAAGATATAGCAGTGACTGTGTATCTTATGCTGGTATTTGGGGAAAGTTTCAAATAATTTTGGAAACTTTCTCCAAATACCAGCATAAGATACACAACCATCTTATCAGGGCTCCCATGAGCTAAATCATATACCTAGGTAAAAAATAATGATGGTAATTTAGTAGGAAGTATAGGCAAGTCATTTAGCCCATTCCTTATGTTATCCTTAGGGGAATATGTTCCCCCTTTTGTTTTCTGATTTTCTTGTTCTGCTTTTAGAATTCCAAACTGAGCCTATTTTGCGTCGAATTAGGGGTTTCCTTAAAAGTTAATGTAGATTGTTCTTCTTGCCTAGATATATGTAGAGCAAACTTCTTTGGTACCTTATCACCTAGTTGTTTTGTTTTGTTTTATTTTATTTTCTTTCTGGAGGATCTAATTTGTAATAATCTGGGATTTTAATAACAGCTAGTGATTTTGGTAATAATATGGCTTCTAATAATTATAAAATAAGGTGTCCATTTTTTGTAAACTGACCAGAAGAGGTTAAGAACCCTATTTGTTTCCATAGCATTCCAAAGTCACAAGACTCCAAAGGCATATCTGCTGTCTGTATGAATATTAGCAGTTATTCTTGTTTCCAGCTGACAAGCTCTAATTAATACTATCAATTTTGCTTGTTGAGTCAACGTTGCATTGGGAAGATAAGCACTTTCTATTTCTTCAGCTAAGGACACTATAGCATAAACTATGTGACAAAGTCCAAGTTCATCTTTTAAGGACCATCCATCTGTAAATCAAACATTAGTACTACTGAGGAGAGTTTTGCACAGTTCTATCCTAAGACACAGAAATTGATCAATTAAGGTTATATAATCCCATGGTTTTTTCATCTAAAGTTAGGGGCAGAATAGTAGCAGAATTAGATTATCACACTCAGAATGATAATATGAGGTACAGAAAGAAGTCAGACTTCATAAGAGGACAGCCTGCTAACTGAATAATGCTGAGTGTGGTGTGAACTTAGAAATGCTTCTACAGAATGTGGAACAAAGACAGTGAGAGGAGATCCCATCACTATTTATTTGGTTCCTTTACTAGCAGGGCAGTTGCTTTTATCACTCTCATGCAAGATGGTAGTCCTCTAGCCACTGGATTCAATTGCTGACTATAGCATCCTGTAAGTCTATTATGGTCCCCAAGTTTTGGGATCAGAAATACCTCTGGTATAAAAAAAATGCAAACAATATTATAATTTGAATGTCCTAAGGCCAGGGCATCTATAAAATCCCTCTTATTTTAATTGCTTCTAGGGTTAACTAATTTTCCACTGTCCATTCCATAGGCCCTGGCTTATCTTATTTTAAAAGAGTACATATAGTCTGAGTTGTTTTTTTTTAATGAAATCTAATTTCTTTATTATTTTGCCAGCCCCACAAATCCTCCCAGTTGTTTCTTACTTTTGGGCAGGAAAGGTCCATATCCCATTTTTTTCTATACAGATTAATGAAAAGGCCTTTATTTGATATTGGGCGACCTACGTTTAAAAGTAAACTTTTTCCTTTGAGACCTTGTATCCCTTTAAAGCCATTTGTTGTAACAAGTGAATCCCATCTCTTATAAAGATTGCTTATCTTCTGAACAGAGAACTAAATCATCCATACATTGCATTAAAGTAGATCTTTTTTCAATACTTGTAAGAAATAAGTTGAGCTCTTCGTGTATCTCTGAGGCATGAGCATTCATGTTTATTGTCTGTCTTTCCAAGTGAAGGCAAAGAGAAACTGACTGTCTTTATCAACAGAAATGTAAAGAACACACCATATAAATCTATAATAGTAAAGAATTCACCTTCAGAGGAGATGGCAGCCAATAATGTTTGGCACTACCAAATTGCCAGGAATGACTATATTGTTAATTGTTCTTAGATCCTGTACAAATCTTCACCCTCAATTGTTTGTCTTTCTCATGGGTAGAATTGGAGGGTTACATGGACTTGTGCAGGGAATAAGTCAGCTTCTTTCTATATAATCTAAAGTGATATGTGTTATTTATTCTGAGGCCTTAGATCTTAGGTGGTATTGCTTTAGGTTCAAAAGAAACTTTGATCAGTGTATTTGGATTTTAATTGGGGCAGCCAAGATAATTTTTTCAATATCAGTGGAGGACTTTGACCATAATTGATCAGGTACTGCTTTGAGCAGTTTATATAATTTTTCATTACTTAATAATTCAGTAGCCTGTTTCGGGGCCCCAAGATGGCTGAATAAGAGGCAGCTCCAGAACACAGCTCCCAGTGAGAGAGGCGCAGAAGCTGAGTGATCTCCACAATTTCAAACGAGGTACCAGGTTCATTTTGTGGGTCTGGTTGGACAGTGGGTATAAAACAAATAAGGCAAGTTGAGGCAAGGCGGAGCACTGCCTCACCCAAGAGGTGCATACAACTGACCAGAGGACCGGGGGATCTCCCCCTCTGGGACTTCAGTTTGGATACAGCTCTCCACCCAAGCCCTCTACAACCGATAGAATAGAAGATCTTCGCTGGGCTTAAAAGCCTCAGCAAGCTGCCTGAACAGGGCAGAACAGCAACTTCAGCCAGCACCAGGGCTGTCAGCATAGATCTAGATGGAAGCACTGGCTGACACCAACAAAGCCAAAAAGCCAGGGGAGGGAACTACCCACCCTCCAGAAAGAAGGGGAACTGAACACAGGGAAACAGGCCACACAGCAGGACGGGTCTCCCTGCATAAAGCCTAGCAGGCTAACAAACTCTCACTTCAGAGTTTTACACCCAGAACATCAGTTAGATAGTGACCAGGAATGAACGAGCTCGGCGGTGGGGAAAGGCAGCTGCCATTGCAGAAGCCAGCCTAATTTTCCTGAGGAAATATAAGATGCAGGAAAAATACGCAGCAGCTCCACTGAATCCGTGGCAGCCCAGCAGCACCTCTGCAGGCAGACAAAGGAAAGGCTGCCTCCCCAAGCAGCTACCTGAGATCAAACCTATATAAATTCAACAAGATGGGAAGAAACTAGTGCAAGAAGGATGAAAACATCAAAAACCAGAATGACTCTCCCCCACCACAAGATCACAACTCCTCACCAGCAAGAGAACAAAGCAGGATGGAGAATGAATTTGATGAACTGACAGAAGCAGGCTTCAGAAGGTGGGTAATAAATTGCTCTGAGTTAAAGGAACATGTTCTAACCCAATGCAAAGAAATTAAGAACCTTGAAAAAAGGTTAGACGAAATGCAAACAAGAATAATCAGCTTAGAGAAGAACATAAACGACTCGATGGAGCTGAAAAACACATGAGAACTTCGCAAAGCATACACAAGTTTCAATAGCCGAATCAATCAAGCAGAAGAAAGGATATCAGAGATTGAAGATCAACTCAGTGAAATAAAATGAGAAGACAAGCAAAGAGAAAAATGAGTGAAAAGAAATGCAGAAAGCCTCCAAGAAATATGGGATTGTGTGAAAAGACCTGATCTATGTTTGATCAGTGTACCAGAAGAAGACCGGGAGAATGAATCCAAGCTGGAAAACACTCTTCAGGATATTATCCAGAACTTCCCCAGCCTATCAAGGCAGGCTAATATTCATATACAGGAAATACAGAGAACACCACAACAATACTCCTCTAGAAGAGCAACCCCAAGGCACATAATCATCAGATTCACGAGGGTTGAAATGAAGGAAAAAATGATAAGGGAGCCAGAGACAGAGGTCAGGTCATCACAAAGGGAAGCCCATCAGACTCAGAGAGGATCTCTCAGCAGAAACCTACAAGTCAGAAGAGAGTGGGGGCCAATACTCAACATCCTTAAAGAAAAGAACTTTCAACCCAGAATTTCATATCTAGACAAACTAAGTTTCATAAGTGAAGGAGAAATAAAATCCTTTACAGATGAGCAATTTCTGAGGGATTTTGTCAATACCAGACCTGCCCTACAAGAGCTCCTGAAGGAAGCATTAAACACAGAAAGGAAAAACCAGTTCCAGCCTGCAAAAAAGAACCAAATCGTAAAGACCAATGATACAATGAAGAAATTAGGCCAACCAAAGGGCAAAACAACCAACCAGTAACAAAATGAGGGGATCAAATTAACACATAACAATATTAACATTAAATGTAAACAGACTAAATTCCCCAATCAAAAGACACAGACTGGCAAATTGGATAAAAAGCCAAGAACTATCCATGTGTTGTATTCAGGAGACCCACCTCATGTGCAAAGACACACATAGAATCAAAATAAAGGGAATGAAGAAGATTTACCAAGCAAAAAAAAGCAGGAGTGGCAATCCCAGTCTCTGATAAAACACATTTTAAACCAACAAAAATAAAAAGAGACAAAGAAAGGCATTACATAATGATAAAAGGATCAATACAGCAAGAAGAGCTAACTATTGTAGCTAACTATTCTTGGAGGTCGTTAAGGACTTGCTTTATGTACCTGCGTGCTCCTGTATTGGGTGCATATATATTTATGTAGCTAACTATTCTTGTAGGTCGTTAAGGACTTGCTTTATGTAGCTGGGTGCTCCTGTATTGGGTGCATATATATTTATATGCATATAATATTTATATAATATTTATATGCATATAAATATATATGCACCCAATATTATATGCACCCAATACAAGAACACCCAGCTACATAAAGCAAGTCCTTAACAACCTGCAAGAATTATATATTTATATGCACCCAATATAGGAGCACCCAGCTACATAAAGCAAGTCCTTAATGACCTACAAAGAGACTTAGACTCCCGCACAATAATAGTGGGAGACTTTAACACTCCACTGTTAATATTAGACAGATCAAGGAGACAGAAAATCAACAAGGAAATCCAGGACTTGAACACAGATCTGAACCAAGTGAACTTAATAGACATTTACAGAACTCTCAACCTCAAATCCACAGAATGTACATTCTTCTAAGCAACACATCGCACATACTCTACAATCAACCACATTAATTGGAAAAAAATCACTCCTCAGCAAATGCAAAATAACGGAAATCATAACAAACAGTCTCTCAGACCACAGTGCAATCAAATTAGAACTCAGGATTAAGAAACTCACTTAAAACTGCCAACTACATGGAAACTGAACAACTGGCTCCTGAAAGCCCACTGGATAAACAATGAAATGAAGGCAGAAATAAAGATGTTCTTCAAAACCAATGAGAATGAAGACACAACATACCAGAATCTCTGGGACACATTTAAAGCAGTGTCTAGAGGGAAATTCATAGCAATAAATGCCTACATGAGGAGCAAGGAAAGATCTAAAATCGACACACTATCATCAAAATTGAAAGAGTTAGAGGAGCAAGATCAAAGAAACTCAAAAGCTAGCAGAAGACAAGAAATAACTAAGATCAGAACAGAACTGAAGGAGATAGAGACACAAAAAACCCTTCAAAAAATCAACAAATCCAGGAGCTGGTTCTTTGAAAAGATCAACAAAATAGATAGACTGTTAGCCAGACTAATAAAAAAGAAAAGAGAAGAATCAAATAGATGCAATAAAAAACAATAAAGGGGATATCACCACCAATTCCACAGAAACACAAACTACCATCAGAGATTACTACAAACAACTCTATGCACACAAACAAGTAAATCTAGAAGAAATGGACAAATTCCTGCACACTTTCACTCTCCCAAGACTAAACCAGGAAAAAGTTGAAACCGTGAATAGATCAATAACAAGGGCTGAAGTTGAGGCAGCAATTAATAGCCTACCAACCAAAAAAGTCCAGGTCCAGATGGGTCTAAAGCTGAATTCTACCAGACGTACAAAGAGGAGCTGGTATAATTCCTTCTGAAACTATTCCAAACAACACAAAAAGAGGGAATCCTCCCTAACTCATTTTATGAGACCAACATCATCCTGATACCAAAACCTGGCAGAGACTCAACTAAAAAAGAAAACTTCAGGCCAATATCCATGATGAATATCAATGCAAAAATCTTCAATAAAATACTGGCAAACTGAATGCAACAGCAAATCAAAAAGCTTATTCATCATGATCAAGTAGGCTTCATCCCAAGGATGCAAGGCTGGTTCAACATACACAAGTCTATAAACGTAATCCATCACATAAACAGAACCAAAGACAAAACCACATGATTATCTCAATAGATGCAGAGAAAGCCTTTGACAAAATTCAACAGCGCTTTATTCTAAAAACTCTCAATAAACTAGGTATCGATGGAATGTATTGCAAAATAATAAAAGCTATTTACGACAAACCCACAGCCAATATCATACTGAATGAGCAAAAACTGGAAGCATTCCCTTTGAAATCTGGCACAAGACAAGGATGCCCTCTCTCACCACTGCTATTTGATATAATATTGGAAGTTCTAGCCAGAGCAATCAGGCAAGAAAAAGAAATAAAAGGTATTCAATTAGGAAAAGAGGAAGTCAAATTGTCTTTATTTGCAGATGACATGATTGTATACTTAGAAGACCCCATCGTCTCAGCCCAAAATCTCCTGAAACTGTTAAGCAACTTCAGCAAAGTCTCAGGATACAAAATCAATGTGCAGAAATCACAAGCATTTCTATAAATCAATAACAGAAAACAGAGAGCCAAATCAAAAGTGAACTCCCATTCACAATTCCTACAAAGAGAATAAAATACCTAGGAATACAACTAATAAAGGATGTAAAGGACCTCTTCAAGGAGAACTACAAGCGACTGCTCAAGGAAATAAGAGAGGACACAGACAGATGGAAAAACATTCCATGCTCATGGTTAGGAAGAATCAATACTGTGAAAATGGCCATACTGCCCAAAGTAATTTATAGATTCAACGCTTTCCCCATCAAGCTACTTACGACCCTCTTCACAGAACTGGAAAAAACCACCTTAAACTTCATATGGAACCAAAAGAGAGCCCACATAGCCAAGACAATCCTAAGCAAAAAGAACAAAGCTGGAGGCATCACGCTACCTGACTTTACACTAGAAGGCCACAGTAATCAAAACAGCATGGTACTGTTACCAAAACAGAGACATAGACAAACGGAACAGAACAGAGGCCTCAGAAGCAACATCACACATCTACAATCACCTGATCTTTGACAAACCTGACAAAAACAAGCAATGGGGAAAGGATTCCCTGTTCAATAAATGATGTTGGGAAAACTGGCTAGCCATGTGCAGAAAGCAGAAACTGGACCTCTTCCTGACACCTTACATTAAAATGAACTCCAGATGGATTAAAGACTTAAATATAAGCCCTAACACCATAAAAATCCTAGAAGAAAATCTAGGCAAAACCATTCAGGACATAGCTGTAGGCAAGGACTTCATGACCAAAACACCAAAAGCATTGGCAACAAAAGCCAAAATAGACAAATGGGACCTTATTAAACTCCAGAGCTTCTGTACAGCAAAAGAAACAATCACTAGAGCAAACCAGCAACCAACAGAATGGGAAAAAATTTTTGCAATCTAACCATCTGAAGAAGGGCTAATATCCAGAATCTACAAAGAACTAAAACAGATATACAAGAAAAAAACAAACCCATTCAAAAGTGGGTGACGGACATGAACAGATATTTTTGAAAAGAAGACATATATGAGGCCAACAAACATATGAAAAAATGCTCATCATCTCTAGTCATTAGAGAAATGAAAATCAAAACCACATTGAGATACCATCTCACCCCAGTTAGAATGGCTATCATTAAAAAATCTGGAGACAACAGATGCTGGAGAGGATGTGGAGAAATAGAAACACTTTTACACTGTTGGTGGAACTGTAAATTAGTGCAACCATTGTGGAAGACAGTATGGCAATTCCTCAAGGACCTAGAAATAGAAATACCATTTGACCCAGCAATCCCATTACTGGGTATATACCCAAAGAATTATAAATTGTTCTATTATAAAGACACATGCACCCATATGTTCATTGAAGCACTGTTTACAATAGCAAAGACTTGGAACCAACCCAAATGTCTAACAACTATTGACTGAATAAAGAAAATGTGGAACATATACACCATGGAATACTATGCAGCCATAAAAAATGATGAGTTCGTGTCCTTCATAGGTACATGGATGAACCTGGAAACCATCGTTCTCAGCAAACTGACACAAGAACAGAGAACCAAACATCACATGTTCTCACTCACAGGTGGATGCTGAACAATGAGAACATGTGGACACAGGGAGGGGAGCATCACATGCTGCGGTCAGCTGGGGGGTCTAGAGGAGGGACAGCAGGGAGTAGGGAGGGTGAGAAGGGATAACCTGGGGAGAAATACCAGATATAGGTGATGGGGGATGAAGGTAATAAACCACTTTGCCACGTATGTACCTATACAACAATCCTGCATGATCTGCACATGTGCCCCAGAACCTAAAGTACAATAAAATAAAATAATAATAATTCAGTAGCCTTTTTGGAAACATGAAGGGCAATTTGTAAATTAGAAGAGTCCAGTTTTAAACGTTTTGTGTCTATCGTCCTTACATTTTTTCTGTGTTCTAATTCTACATACATTTCCCCTTTGGGAAAAAGAAAATGTGGGTATTGTATATTTCTAAAAGTCTCTACCTATCACATGAATGGGGGCTGTTGGAACCAAGAAGAAAACATGACCCTCTTGTAGGGTGCCTATTTGGAAAGCCACAAGCTGCCATTTATGCACTGAAATAGGAATATTAGTGACACTCACCACTCAAACTGTTTACACCAAGAAGCACTGCCTTGTAATAAGGTTGGATTTAATACACATAATGTAGCTCCAGTATGAACAAGTATTTGTATGAGTTCTTCATTTTAAATAATTTCTATTTTCCCAGAGTGATAGTAGGAAAGAAAGGAAAGATCATTTTACGTTCCTTGGAGCATTTCTATTCTTCTTTTTATTTTTGCTTCATCTGTTGTCTCTTACACTTTACTTTTCTGTGATACTTTTTAGAGTGATTAGGTTTATTGTAATAACTGCAAAGCAAAGGGTTAGGTCCATAGTGAAGTTTGTAGGTGCATTTTGGAAGCCTGGATTGGGTATAAAATTGTTTTAACTGTAAACTTATAACTTCACTAGCCCTATTCATTTGTTTCACTTCTCTTTCTTTCTTCTTTAGTTAAGGTATGAGACAACTGATAGGCAAGATTAACCAAATCGTGAGATTGAGACACATTCCAACTAGAGTGTTACGTTTTTATTAAATAGTGTCAATTATTCATCTAACCATTTATGAAATTGCAATTGAGGAGAGTATTATTTTGATGATTAGTATAACCCCCTTAACTGAATACTGTTTAAAGATTTGCTTCAAATCTCTTCAAAATATAGTATCACTGACTCGCCTGGATTTTGTCAACATTATTGTATTTTATTTCATCAACTATTTTTTGAAATACTAAAGGGATGGTATCGAGTAAAGCTTTAGCAACATCGCAGGCATGACTGCCTTCAATATCTGAAAGTTTCCAAGAGGTTTCTCCAATTCACCATAGCTAGTCAATCTATAGCTTTACTTTCTGAAATTAACATGTTATCTAGTTGATATAAATCAAAATAAAAAGCAGTATTATAAACTCAAATATTCATTTCATATTTTGTGGCATAATGAGGGTTGGGGAAGTCTTAATTGTGTCTTTAAGCTCTACCTTTGACCATCATTGAGAAAGAAAGCAAGTTCTCCTCTACCGGACACCAGCTCTTCTTGAAATGGAGCCAGAGCAGCAGAAGCAGGATGGGGAGGAAGAGGAGAAGGTAGATTTGTACAAAGTAGTTCACATAACAAAGGATAAAGAAGGAGCAAAGAATGTTGGAGGAGGAATTCAGCAGTCTTTTTCAAATCAGAAATTGTTTAAGACAAATTTTTGTTTTCTTCCTGTGAAGAAAAAGTTTTAACAGAATCTTTTTTGGAAGCTTCAAATACCATTGAAAATAACTTTCCAGTTCCTTTATTTTACTTTAGAGCCATCTTTTTTTTTTTTTCTAATTGAACATGCATGTAAACTAGCGTAGTGTTTCAAATCAGTCATTTTGGCCATTGTCATTTGGGATTGTCACAAGTTATGCGTGACCAATTTTTGAAATATTTTCATGAAAAGGCACCATACGTGTCTTAAACAGAAGCTCAGCTGGAGTTTCTAAAGGTGGGTCTCTCTTTAAGGGGCAAGGTGTGGTTTTACATTCACAGTTGCCCACAATGTAGTGCTTCCCTTCCTGAAGGACCAAAAGACTTAGGGAGAGTCTTTTGAATCAAGCATGCTGCTTGTGGGAATGATTCATCCAGGTGTTACCCTTGAATTACTTCTTCCCTTTTACATTCTCGGTGACCCCAAGAAACTTCGGTGCTTAAGGCTCTAGGTGATCAATCATTTATGGGTGCCTACTGGATTAAGTGAAATTCCCTTTATGTTCTTCTTAGGGGATCCCCGATGAGACCATTACTTGTCATGAACAATTAAATTCAACCCTCTCACTAGAACTTAGAGAATATTCTAAATCTAAGTAATAACAAATGAAACTCCTACCTTGCATCAGAGCTTCAATTTCAGTCCAGTTAAGAATGTATGGTTTGAATAAAGCCTGACTCCTTAAGCAAGCTGGGAGTATTCAAACACAAGAGGGGCCTCACCCGGGATCCCTGTTAACTATGCTGGGGTTGGAAGAACAACAGTTGTTTTTGCTGATAGCAAGGCTCTGTCTGTTGTCAGTGATGAGGATCACTGGAGGTTCACTTCTGGTCCTATCTGGGTCACCAACATGTCAACCTTAATGATATTCAGGCAATATAATTAAATATTATGTTGATTCAAATGCAAAGTTTAAGAATGGCCACCTGGAAGGACACAGACTCCAAAAACATGGGCCAGGTGCTCTGTAGTGGTTTAAGGGTAATTTATATTGGCAAGGTCTGGGAAAGCTTAACAGGCGTTCAACATTTTTCAAAGAAGATTAGTGCATAGTTACAGCATTTTGACTTGTTATAAGTGGTGCTTCTCTTGGGAAGGGAGCATTTAACATTTCACATTAAGGACATAATCATCAAGGTGTTTTTTTTGTTTTTTTTTAATCTCAGTCAAGAGTTCTTTTATTTTAGGTGCCATGATGGTTAATATTGAGGGTCACCTTCATTGGATTGAAGGATGCACAGTATGTTCCTTGGTATGTCTGTGAGGGTGTTGCCAAAGGAGATGAATATTCGAGTCAGTGGACTGGGAGAGGCAGACCCACCCTCAGTCTAAGTGGATACAATCTAATTATCTACCAGCATGGCTAGAATAAAACAGGCAGAGGAAGGTGGGAGAAGCAGGCTTACTGACTTTTCTGGCCCCTATCTTTCTTCCATGCTGGATGTTCCCTACCCTGGAATATCAGACTGCAAGTTCTTCAACTTTTGGACTCTTGGACTAATACCAGTGGTTTGTTAGGGGCTCTCAGGCCCTTGGCCACAGACTGAAGGCTGAACTGTCAGCTTCCCTACTTTTGAGGTTTGGACTTAGCCTGATCCGCTACTGGCTTTGCTCCTCAACTTGCAGATGGCCTATCATAGGAATTTACCTTCTGATCGTTTGAGTCAATTCTCCTTGTTAAACTCCCTTTCATATATACATATATCCTCTTAGTTCTGTTCTTCTAGAGAGTCCTAATACAGTGTCATCTAATCTTACCCTTGTACAAGAAAATAAGAAGGAAGTGAATTTATAACAAAAGATCAGTAATTTAGAGGTTGTGCTCTGTGATTCTGTCTCCAAAGTCAACCTTCCTCAGAGCCTAACAACTTTTAAAAGCCTCTGAATACGCAGACTACTCAATTTCTTTCATAAACCATTAGAATATAAGTAAATCGTTTTTCCAACAGAAAAACATACATTATTCAATGTCTGTATCAGAAATAGAACATTAATTTCTTCTTGCAAGTGACCACAGTTATTGCCATGATTATGCCTGAATTTAGACAGCATTGACACAGTTTATTCTGTGTATTTTTCCAGTACTAACAAGTACACATAACAATTGATATGTTATCATAAAGTGAATTTTGTTGGAAGCTGTGGTAAGTAGAATAATGGCTCCTCTGAAATGTCTAAATCCTAATCCCAGAAATCTGTGAATGCATTCTGTTATTAATACACGGCAAGGAGGATTTAAGGTTGTAGAAGAAAGGTTTCCAATCAGCTAATTTTGAGATGGGGAAATTAACCTGGATTACCCACCTTGGCTCAATGTAATTACAAATGTTCTTATAAGTAAAAGATTGAGACAGAAGGCTAATAGAGCAGCCTGGAGAAGCTTAAAAAGGCAATACACCTGATTTTCCACTGCAGCCTCCAGAAAGGAACACAGCCCTGCCCACACTTTGCGTTTAGCTTAGTAATACTCATTTTAGACATCTGACTTCCAGAAATGTAAAATAATAAATTTGCATCATTTTACTTCACTAGATATATGACAGTTTGCTACACCAACAATAGAAAACTAATACAGCAGCTATTACTCTGTGATAAAATCACAAAATATTCTACTATTTAAGAGAAATAGAACTGGAAAATCATAAGCTTTGTGGAAGAGTGGGAGTTTTCATCATTTATATTTATATAAGAATGTCTAGCAAGACCTTAAATGATGACAAATGGTGACATTATTAAAATTTCACCCAATCAGAAGTTTCATGCCCTAGAGCTCTATTGGAAAAAAAATGACTTATCACTAAATTTTACACAATACATAATTATTTAACAAAATAAATGACAAATTGTTTTTGTTTGAAATATATCACAAAAGGAACCATGTTTCATGTCCATGCTTTTTATTTCTTGATCTTTTTAGTTAACAATAAACATATTTACAAATTTTTATTTCATATTTGGGGATTTTTGTTCTGAAGTTGTAGGAAATATTTTCATGGATTTCTCTTTTTGGTGTCCAGGTGTGGTTCCCTGCCTGTCTTCTAAAGCTAGGAAAGATGGCTAATTAGAGAAAGGATGAGATATGTTAATACTCAGGTTCTATTTTGCATTCACCATCATAGTACATAATCATGCAAATCACAAATTAAATGCTTAATAAACACTTGTTTATAGGATTGAGATTTAACTTTGGGGAGAATAAATGTGGTGGAATTTCTTCATTCGTTTATTTTTTTAATCATTAAATGCTAGGTAAAACTTACTACTGAAACTCCTGGGCCAGTAAATTTGTCGGGGGGTAAGAAGAAGCTTTTTTAAATTTTTTCTTTCGGTAAGCCTCTGATTGAAGTATACTGTGCAAACAGCTAAGTGCACAGCTCTGAGTACAGCTTGGTAAATTTTCAGAAACTGAAAACACCTATGTAACCAAGGCATGGATCAAGATATAGAACTTCACTTACTAGCAGTCCAGGAGCTTTTTCTTTTGTTCATTACTCCAATCAAATGTAATTGATTTCCTGACTTCTGAAATCAAATTTTGATTGATAATGCCTGTTTATAAACATACAGTAATGAAAACATACTAAAAACTATTTTTGCCTGGGCTTCTTTTCCTTCATATCACTTTGTGAGATTGATCTAAGTTGTTGCTATTAGTTGTAATCCACTCATGTGTGTTGCCATATAGATGTCCCACTGCGTGATTATGCTAAAAGTTTATTTATTTATTTATATCACTGTTGATGAGAGTTCAAGTAGGCTTCAGATTTTGGCCATTATAAATTGTGTTGTCATGAATATTCTAAAGTAGAATTTTTTAGTGAATATCTGTACTTATTTTTAAGTACATTTCTTCTATTGAAATTGCTAACTCAAAGAAAGGATTTATTTAGCTTTGGTACCTCCTCACCGCTTTCTAAACCGATGTTACAAATTTTCACAATCTCCAGGGGAGATCAGAGTTTCAGCTTCCCGTGCAGGCTCCTGCCTTTTAGTGTCCATTTTTCTCATTTTAGCCAGCCTGGCAGGTGTACAGTAGTATTACATGGTAGCATTTGTTTCTTTGAATAATAAAGCACATTTATATTTTTATATTTAGGTGTATATAGCGATCGAATAAGTTTTGGCATTTTTATATTTTCTTCCTTTTTCTCATTAATTTGTAAGACTCCTTTAAATATTCCAACTCTGAGTCCTACATACTGATTATATGTATTGTAAATATCTTCTTTCATGCACTGACTTTGCTGTTCACTCTAATAAGCTTTCGATAAATGCAAATTTTTATTTTAATGTAGTCCTTTTTGTTCTATTTAATAATCTTTGAAATATATTTAGGTTAAGCAATGTTTTCTTACCTAAAAGGTCTCACTATATTATTCTGCTTTCTTCTCAACATTTTATTGTTTTAAGGTCTCAGGATAATTGCCCTATATCAAGGTCCTTAACTTTAATCACATTTGCAGTGTCCCATTTGACATGTATGTAAACATAACAGATTCAGGGGATTTACACAGAGATCTATTTGGATGATGATTATTAAGCCTACCACAATGGATAAATATACATAAGTATAAACTATAAATCCGCAAACAAATACTATATCATATATAAGATCTACTAATATGTAATAATATAATTATCAAAATATCAAAACATTACTCAGTTAGAAGCTGTTCTCCTGCAGAACAGGGCAGGAGAGAGAGCTATGATCCTGAGCTTATTTTATTAAAAGCCCCCTGGAACTATTTTCCTTTTATGCACAATAAAAATTTTAAGCATTAAATGAGTCCCAGGAACCAGTTTTTATTGTTGAAGTGAATGGTCCAGTTTAAAATGTCATGAATTTTTATTCACCAAATTGCATACCATAGAGACTTATAAAATAAAACCTCATAAAAACGTAAGACAAATTTATACATTCTTCTTAGTCTTTAACAAATTAAGCACACACACATACACAGTACTTGCAGCTATTAAATTTTTTAAAAATGAATTTAAAAAGTTCATGGAAAGTAGCTTAAACATTAATTAGGCTACAAGTAAAAAATAATATGTAAAATGTAGAAAATTAAAAATAGTACTGATTACTGCAAATTAAGCACAATGGAATGAATATAATTTTTATCTATATTCTTCCCAGAAAAAAAGAGTGTTGAAATTTTTAAAAATTTTAAATTTATAAGGCCAAAATCATTGAAAAGATCAATCAAGCAGCGAGAGATCTTAGCACATTCTTGGAAAAACTAAAATAAAAAGTTGTTTTATTAGAAAAACAAAGATTATACCAAAGTGCCTTATAAGACCAATGGCATGAAAAAGTCAGAATGATTATGTCACTTTATTCCAGAAAGAAAGAGATAGATGAATCATTTGCCTAAGGAGAAAAAGGTGAGAGGCAAAACTGAAAAAAGTGGATTATTGGATAAGCAGGTAAATTTCAAAGTCCTTCCAATAAAGACAAGATCTACATCCTACATTCCCAGCAGAAGAATGCATGTTACCTCTATGAAGTAAATCAAAATTTACTATGCACCAAAACACAAGGCAGCAAGGATAACAGCGGAGAAGAACCATGCTAGAAACAGGAATTAAGGTTCAGCAAACATTTTCTGTAAATGGGCAGTTAGTTAACATTTTAGGGTTTCCATTTCATGGCATTTATGTTGCAACTACTTAACCCTGGTATTGTAGCATGGAAGTCGTCTTAGTTAATACATAAATGAATGGGTGTTGCTGTGTTAAAACTTTAATTTACAAAAGTAGGCTAGATTTTGGCCCATAGACAATAGTTTGCTGACATCTGGATTATATTAAAGTCTGTACAATTAAGAGTAAGGGCACTAATAATTTTGCTCAACTTGGTAGTCAAATGTATAAAAACTAGTCTTACATAAATGTATACTATCAGGGTGTATTAGTCAGGATTCTCTAAAGAGACAGAACTAATAGGACAGATGCACATATGAAGAGGAGTTTTGAAGAGAGGTGTCTCACGTGGTCACACAGGGAAGTCCTACAATAGGCTGTCTGCTAAGTGAGGAGCAAGGAAGCCAGTCTGAATCAATCCCAAAAACTCAGAAGTAGGAAAGCTGACAATGCAACCTTTAGTCTGTGGCTGGAGGCCTGACAGCCCCTGGAGAATCACTGGTTTAAGTTCAAGAGTCCAAAAGCTGAAGAATTTGGAGTCTGACGTTTGAGGGCAGGAAGCATCCAGCATGGGATAAAGAAGAGTGTCAGAAGATCCAGCAAGTCAGCCTCTCCCACCTGCTTCTGACTGCTTTATTCTAACCGTGCTGGCAGATGATTAGATGGTGTCCACTCTGATTGAGAGTGGCTTTTTCCTCTCCCAGTCCACTGACTCAAATGTTAATCTCCTTTGGCAGCGCCCTCACAGACACACCCAGGGACAATACTATGCATCTTTCAATCCAATCAAGTTGACAATGTTAACCATCATACAGGGTAACATTAGAAAATTCCTCTCTGGAGATATTGACTATCCAAGGAAGAAGGCCTACTTACAGACCCCAGACCCCTTTTCCTCTCTAAAGAAAAGCTCTCCCATGAAAACATGCACTTATAGCATCTAGGAAGCCTTTAAGACCTCACTATCAAGTGTGACTGGAGAGAAACACTCATCAGATATTTGAGAAAATCTCTAGTATGGAAGATAAGTCAAAAGAAAACAATAAGAATAAGAAACAGATAGGAAAAGATAGGCCGGGCATGGTGGCTCACCCCTGTAATCCCAGCACTTTAGGAGGCCAAAGCAGGTGGATCACTTGAGGTCAGGAGTTTGACCCTAGCCTGGCCAACATGGCAAAACCCCATCTCTACTAAAAATACAAAAATTAGCCGGGTGTGGTGGCAGGAACCTCTAATCTCAGTTGTTAGGGAGTCTGAAGCAGGAGATTTGCTTGAACCTAGGAGGTTTCAGTGAGCCAGGATTGTGCCACTGCTCTCCAGGCTGGGCAACAGAGCAAGACTTGATCTCCAGAAAAAACAAAAAAGGCAACAAAGTGAGCTGACATTTAAAAATATTATTATTATATATTATTAATATTCTCTGAAATAAAAAAGAGCAGTTGCAGTCATAAAATAAGAAGATATGCAATTGGAGTAATTCATCTTTTACTTCAAAAATATTTACTGATTTTTGTGCATGACTCAATATAAACATTTGAGACACAGAAATAAACAAATTAATAAAAAATCCCTGCCTCCATGAAACTTCTGTTTTAATGAGGGATGAGAGAAAATAAACACTAAACATCATAAATACAAAAAGAGAATGTACTAAATGCTATAAACATATAAAACAAGGTAAGCAAAATTAAAAGTTCTGAGTTGTGATCTTCAATAGTGTGGTCAGGGTAGGTCTTATTTATAAGGTAATGTGTGAGCAATGGCTCAATTGGTGGTTAGCCTTTGGGGAGTTAGCCATTTGGATGCGATGAAGGTCACATCTAAAGCAGAGGGAACAACCACCACAACTTCTAAAAACTAGTATATGTCTGCAGTATTTGTAAAATAGCAATCAGGTCAATGTGGCTGAAGTGGAGTGAGGAAGAGGGGAGCCAAAGAGGGTGAGGTCAGCAAGGTAACAAAAGGAAAAGTGGGGTAGGCTTTTAGAGACAGGTGATTCTTACGGTGTGATCTGCAGACACTTGGAAGTTTCTGAGTCCCTTTCTGGGAGTCCGTACCATCAAAAATAAACTCGTAAACTATGCTTTTGACATTTACACTCAAGGTGCAAAATAATGACGGGTAGCACTGCTGGTGTCTTAACACAAACTGAGGCGGTGTACCAAACTTGATTAGTGGTTACCGTGTATATTTTTCAACCATATTAGGAAAAAATGCTAGCCAAGTTTTAATATTGTCCTTGATAAAGTAGTAAAAAGTATTAATTGATAAACTCTCAACTTTTTATTTAAATTTTTTCAGAAGTCTTTTGAATATTATGTGACAAAACAGAAAATATCCATAAAACAATTCTGCCTTATATGAAACTATGAGAAAGCACTTACAAGAGTTTTTGAGTTATGAGATGAAATTGCTTTTTTAAATCATGAAATATCATTTTATGTGAAAAAGTAATAAACTCTATTCATAGTTTTATATGAATAAATATTTTATTTATATTTATTTATTCATAGGGGAAGACAAATTTTCAAAAGTGAGCCTATTGCTTTAACAAAAGAAATTGATACCTATAATCCCAGCACTTTGGGAGGCCGAGGCGAATGGATCACGAGGTCAAGAGATCAAGACCATCTTGGTCAACATGGTGAAACCCCGTCTCTACTAAAAATACAAAAATTAGCTGGGCATGCTGGCGCAGCCTGTAGTCCCTGCTACTCGGGAGGCTGAGACAGGAGAATTGCTTGAACCCAGGAGGCGGAAGTTGCAGTTAGCGGAGATCGCGCCATTGCACTCTAGCCTGGGTTACAAGAGCAAAACTCCGTCTCAAAAAAAAAAAAAAAAAAAGAAAAAGAAAAAGAAATTGACAGTATTCATTATTAAAGATAAAATTTGGGTTTTCAATGAAAAAATTGAAATTTGAAAAATGGGTTAGCCACCATGACTGCTTCTAATCCAGCCATGTGCCACCTGACAATGGACATATGCTCTGAGAAGTGCCTTGTTAGGCAATTTTGTTGCAGTTCCAACTTCACAGGGTATATTTACACAAACCTAGATGATACAGCCTTTTATACGCCTAGACTACATGGTGTAGCCTGTTGCTCCTGAGCTACAAGCCTGTATAACATTTACTACCCTGAAAATGGTAGGCAGCTGTAACAATAGCAAGTATTTGTGTGTCTAGACAAAGAAAAGATACAGTAAAAATATGGTATTATAAATTTATTGGACCACTGTCATATATGCAGTCTGTCATCAACTGAAATATCTTTATGAAGCATATTACAGTACTTAAATACATTTTGATGACATTAATGGTGATATTAATGAATGTGATCATTTCATCATGCATAATGTAAAGTTTCAAAATTCTAAAAGAAATGTATAACTATGTGAACCAATATTGGACGTAGCATGATGTTACAAAAACTTGCATTCAAAATAAAAACAATGAGCAATTAATTTCAATGTCATAAAACACAAATCATCATTAACATGGTGTTAGAACTCAGATGGTAACTCACCTTTAAGTAATTACTACTTTCGTTGTAGTGTCACAGAAGAACTCAAAAGGAGGTCTCAAAAAGAGTATTAAAATGTCTCTCCCTTTCCATGGGGTGATACTTGTGTGGGATCACATTTTCTTCATATTTTTCAGCCAAACAAAATGGCGCAACAGAGTAAATACAAAAGCAAATATAAAAATATTGCTGTCATTTATTAAACCAGACATTTCAAAGATTTGCAAAAATATAAAACATTGCCGCTATATTCAGTATTTTTGGGAAAAATAGTTATTTATCATAATATGTTATTTATGCTACTAAATATTTATTATTGCTATTTTAAATACATACTTACATAACTATTTTTAAGCTTTATCAGTTTTTACGTAAGATAGTGATACTGACAGATATCCCAAACACACAAAAGCTCTTTGGAGTCCTCAAGAGTTATTAATAAAGGTGTGCTGAGGCTAAATGTTTTGCTCTATCAATCAGTGTGTAGCCTCTGAAATCCTTTTTACTCTTACCTATTCTTTGTTTATGTGACCACTGAACAAGAGTCAATTGCAAGTGTTGCTCACTCAGTGCTGACTAGTAATCATTTTATATAAAAAAGTGCTTTCCTGTTAGCCAGTTTCAGAATTATGATATCTGTTCTAATGGTTAATGTACCCTTTTGGCCAGATGTCAAAAAACAAACAAACAAACAAACAAACAAACAAACAAAAATATATATATATGGATAAATTGTCTTGAGAAATATATCTTGAGAAATATGTTTGAAATACTGAAGCTAATTATTAACAACATTAAAACTAGTATCTACTGCAAGAATCTTGACATTGGCAATCTCATCAGTAGCAAGAAAGATACGAGTTTTTTTATCTTGCCAAGGAAATCCTTAATATAGGTTTGGACAAGATTTAGAAGATAATAAGAAGTGAACAACATTCTAGCCTTCCTCTTGCAAAATGTTTGCCAGAAGTTATAGCTCTTACTTTATTTCAGGTAATTAGAGTTTCTAGTTTTTTTTTTCTTCCTTCCATTTATTTATCTTTCATTGTTCCACATTAGTCAAGACATATTCTTACCCTGAGGAAGTCAGCTGTTCTTCCCTTTAGGCCAATATAACCATTTTGGCCATGATGCATCTTTCAGAAATGTTGACAGCATATGCTAAAGAGCTCATTCTAAGCATCATTTCTCTAAAAGGTCTTTTCTGTTTATTCAGCCTAAGTCATGCTTTAAACACTAACTTGAGCCAGTTTATTAGTCACAGCGCCCTCAATCCCAATTTTCAATAGACTTTGTTCCTGACTACACCAGGATAGGTTAGCAATGCTTCTTATGAGTTCCCATGACACCCAGTACTAGTCTCATCTTAGCAATTATCATAGCACATTGATTTTGTTTTTTTAAAAAAACTGGTCTGTATCCCAGTTTGACTTACTTTTATAAAGGCAGGGGTCACGTCTGACTTTTTTTATCATCGTATCCTCAGTACTTAACCATTACCTCAGGAACATGCATTTTGGAGTGGTATAGGGAATTTATGCCTATTATTTTCTTTCCTAAAGCTTCATATCTCAAAGATGAAAATATAAAAGTATCTCTCAGCTCTGATTTACAAATATATATATTTTTTAAATTATTGTCAAACAGTAATGTAAAGTCCAATATGCTTTGGATTCTCCTGAGACAGGCAATTAAGAGAAAAAAAATGTTTTGTTTGTTTTTAATGGAATTCTAAATATCAGGATTTCCTTATCATGAGCTAAATCTAGAAAATTCAAGAGCCAGGTTAGCTGGATCACAAATAATGCAATAATTAAATTAAGCTGTTTTCCTGAAATCAGGGAAGAGAGAAAACTGTTGGGATTGGAAGCTTAGAAAAGATTAGTAAAACAGAGCATAGAGTTCAGATGCCCAACCATCATTGTGACCAAAATCTGTGTTATGGTGGAGGGAGTAGAGAGGAGGGATGGCATCTATTGAAGTCAACTCTTAGATTTGTGATCTGAAAAAGAGGGAAATTTTGAGCTACTGACTTTCATGGAACTCTCTAAATGGGTACAGAATGTTTCTAGACCAATATAGCTGCAGAAGAGTAGAAATGCCAGTGTGAAACAATGGAAGTCTGAAATAGACATCCTGCATCTCAAATCTCCCTCAGATTGCATAGGGCATAGATAATATCCATATCTCCAGAATCAGAGTCCCAGAGAGAAATAAATACTAATTCAGCTGCCCAGAAATTGTTATGGAAATTATGAATTCCATGGTGGGAACTGAAAAGCCATCAGGAGCTGAGCCAGGATTGGGGCAGAGTCATCCAGAGAGTCAGTCATGCTGTCTCCAGAATAGTCAGCATGTTTGCCTATTCAATAGGATCAGAGAAAATACACCAACCTGAGATGTGGATGATGAAGACAGAAGCCAATTCTTATCATCAGGGATAAAAAGACCTCAGCAGAGGCCAATGAGAACAGCAGAACATACTCAAGCCACAAACATTCCCCAATTCCAGGGCTATAAAGAGTAGTACACTGGAGTTGCTTCCAACCAGCTCATTGGAGCCAAGTGTGAGCATCTCTGTCCAACACTGCACTACGTGATGTCAAGTTGGAAGCTCAAAATTGGCCACCATGTGAACATTCATAACAGAAACTTGGAAACCCTACAAATCAGGGTCTTTTTTGTTTTTTCCCTCCAGAGAGCTGGTTGTAGTTAAACATTTACCAGCACACTACCGATGATATATGAGCCTGCTAACTACTTAGGTCACCCTGGGAAGAAAGAAAAAGAGGGAGTAGAAATAATCAGATGTCACCTTGAATTGAGAAGAATGGGTTGATGACCCTGCAGAAATAATTTCTCAGAAGTAAACTTTAATTATAAACAAATAAATACAAACTTTGCTTTCATTTTTGACAATTAATTTTGATCATAAAATTGTGAAAACAATGTATCAGCTGGTTGAGTGAACAAACAACATGGTAGTGTTCCAAATATCCGCCCATCAGAATTCCAGGCAAAGATGATACTTTACTGCTATTCAACTCATTCTTAGTTATTTTTGTCTCTATTTTTCCTGCTGTGAAAGCTTTCGGCAACAGAGATACTTTTGTTTTAAACATGTTGAGTTAGTCATCCAGATGGTGAAATGCAACTTTCCCCATGGTAAATGCGTGGCTTGTTGCCCATTGTACTGAGATATTGTGCTTCCAAAGATATTAATGCTGTCAATGCCATTAGCAGGATTTTTATAAATCCAGTTTATAGATTGGTGCCAAAGTGGCTTACATACTGGCATCAATTGCTAGATTGTCATAGTGGTTTATAGAGGAAAGAAACACCAAAACCTTTTCCAGCCTAGAGTTTACTACATGGTAATTTTGCCCTGTTATCGGCCATGTCAATCTGTTTTCATTAGACTGTCAGAGAGCAACTTGAGTTAGTCTTAGAAACATATAGAAGAAGTGACTTGTCTTAGTTTTGCATTTGCCAGTCCCTTTGCTGGCCAATGTTTTCTGCTTAGCAATTCATCTGTCAGAGTTCATTCTAAGCATCATTTTCTCTAAAAGGCTTTTTCTGTTTATTCAGTCTAAGTCATGCTTTAAATTATATTTTCAAAGGATAGAAATACCATTGTAACACTTACCAATCATGTTCCTAATTTTGCATTCATCTTCTATAATTATTTAATTAGTAAATACCTCCCAGATTGTAGGCTCAATGAAAGTGAGAGCTTGTTGGTTTTTTAAATACTGTTTGTTTTTTGTCACTAGGAGTAGGACACTGTGTAGCTTATAGTGTATGCTATTACATATTAGTGGAATGAATAAATGAATGATGATTTTTAAAAATTTACAACAAAAGTTAATATGTACATATATTTCCAAAGTAATATTACAAATTAATAAGATTTAAAAATATAAGACAATGTAATTTAATAAACAATCAACAAAGACATAGATACAAGAAAAGAGAAATAAATATGTTCAAAATGCTTAATATCACTATTACTCAACACATTTGAAATTCAGTAACTGTAGATAATAATTCAAACAATGTAGATAATAATATCAAATGGTAGTGATAAGCAGCTACTCAAATTCCTAAAAGAAAGGAAAAAACTCTAAACTTTCGCTGTATAATCGGTCAAAATCAATAAAAAACCATAGTTTTACCCAATAACTCCACTCTGAGGTTTGCGAAGATGTATATAACATGGTGTTCACTAAGACATTTATAATATTGGAAATAATTTAAGCCTTCAAAAATATAGAATTATAATGATTCATGGTTACAAAAGAAAACTAGGTACCATTAAAAATGATGTCGTACCTATTAGTTGATTGACTTAGCTATTTATTGACAATCTATTTAGATGAAATTGGGTGATATGGAATTTTATATGTTTTATTAGTCATATTGCAGAAGACTATAGGCAAAAATATTTATAGTTCTTATCTGAGGTTTTGAGTCTTTAGGTAATTTCAATTTTTTTTCTCTTTTTGGGTTTCTTTATTTTAGATTATTTTCTATTTTGATAATGTTTTACTTGAATAAATTAGAATGAGAAGATTAAAAGAAACGATGGTAAAGCAGGAAATGATTTACCTGGCCTACTAAAATTGACTTACAGATAAATGTTTCAAAAGAGATTTAGGGTTGAATATAGAAACAGGGATTTGAGAGTGAGAATTTTATGAATAGGTCCTTAATACCTGCTGCTGAATTGAAGTTGTTATTTCCACTGTTACCTTCTTACATATCAGAAATATTATCTGTGTATTCTTAAGAAAGAGACATAGTTAATGGTTGCATTTTAAGACCTAAGTTTAAAGTAAATTACGTACAGTATTTTCAGTTAATATAAAGAACCGGATTTTTTTTTCTCCTGGTAGTAAGTGGCAGCAGATGATTCTGCTTTCTACGGGTTTCTTTTTCCTTTGTAAAAACTGTTAGGGCAGGAAACATGTTAAGTTCTCATAAATGGAAAGCACCTGCTGTGGAAAACATCTTTTTCGACTTAAAAAGGAACATTAAAGCCTCTGTAACTTCACAGTGATGTGAAAATTAAAAGAGCAAACGTACCTAAATATCCAGGTCACAAAAGTGACAAGTTCAAAAAGTTTAAGTTTTGCTGTTGTTTTTTGTGAGGCAGTGGTGATTTGTGTTTTTACCAGTCATCTTTGTTCTTGCCAAGGGGAAGTCAGTTCCTGGGCTATTACTTCTCCTGGCTCGCCATCAGATAAATTTCTACTTCAAAATTCTTCCTTTGTTAAGTTAGCTTCCAGGAAGCTCTCATGGATGAATGATAAAGGGCAGCCTTGACCCTTCCTTTGCTTAATAGCAAACTTCTACAGCTCCTCATTAGCCATTCCAGATAGAATTCATTAGCCATTCCAGATAGAATTTGATTACTTTTTAAAATGTATCATACTCTGCTTTCAATATCTAAGAAAATGCTTATTGAGGTTCTGTTTGTCTTCCGTATTTTAGTCATGGTTGTCTGTCAAGGCTTGTAAACTTCAGAAAGTTTATTCTTCTTCTCTTTAACTCACCATGTACAGTAGCTTACACAACTTGGCAATCAATTTCAGATATAACATTGGTTTTGATGAAGCAAATACATGCAGAGCATGGTTGCTCAATCTTGGCACCACTGACATTTTAAACTGTCAAATGTTTTGTTGTGGAAGGTAGTCTTGCACATTGTAGGATGTTGTGCACACCTCCTTTCCAGTTGTAAAACTAAAAAAATTCTAAACATTGCCCAATATCCCTGAAGGGGCAAAGGAGACCCCGGTTCTAAACCATTGATTTAGTAAAGTCAAACAAAGAGAATTTTATCCACAATATTGGGTATACTGTGTATCTATTTTTTCAAATGTTTTAGCAAAAGTCCAACAAGTAAGTTTGATTGTGTCCTAATTAAATGTAATTGTGTTTTATATTAAGATATCGAATCATAATCAGAAATTGACCTGTCAAACCTTCGTGTAAATATCAGTTGTAAAATGTTGTTTTATATTTATCCTAAATATATGATAAAGAAAAAAGAAACAAATAATGTAGTTGTCAGTTTTAAGCAAGTGACTCCATCACAAATTTCATTGTTTTTCCTGACATGTAATACAGTGCTGCGGCAGAAAATCAATCACAGGCACATGTGTCAGGAGAAAGGCTGCCCAAGAAATGGGATTGAGCCAAGCCAGAGATCTCTTATGTGCAGTGTTCTCCAAAGTGTATTTTAACTTGCCCTTAATTCAGTGAAAACTTCAAATGTCACATAAGAATGAAATCTTGCAAAATTAAGAATGGGAAATTAAGGAGTAGTAATAGAATTAGAATGTTTCTCCTTTCCAAGTCTTATGTTGAAATGTGATCCCCAGTGTTGAAGGCGGGACATGGTGGGAGGTGTTTGGATCATGAAGGCGGATTCCTGATGAAAGGCTTGGTGCTCTCGCCCTATGGTAATGAGTCAGTTCTTGCTCTCTTCACAGAAGAGCTGGTGATTTAAAAATGTCTGAAACCTCCCCCTCTTCTCTTTCATGCTCCCCCTTTTGCCATGTGATGCTCTGCTCCCCTTCCCTTCTTCTATGACTAAAAGCTTCCTGAGGCCCTTGCCAGATGCCAGCCAGATGTGGGTGCCATGCTTGTACAGCCTGTGGAAAAACCGTGAGTCAAATTAACTTCTTTTCTTTATAAACTACTAAGCCACAGTTACTCCTTTACAGCAATGCAAAAATGACTAACAGAGGCAGGAAAAGACGTTTACAACTATTGGAGGCATGCTACGAATTACATTTGTGGTGAAATGGAAAAAATATGGATTTTAAAGTCAAATATATTTTAGTTAAATCCAACCTTTAATACACTTTCTAGCTGTGTAATATCAGGAAAATTTTTTGGTTATTCATCTGTTTTGTTTTATGCATCTAATTTTTATTTTTATCAGTAGGCATAATGACACTTCATAGAATTATTATGTCTAAGTTTAAAATGTCAAATGATCTAGCACAATGCCTTTAATAAAATATATATGTTCAATAAGTATGTCAGTAATTGAGTAAACACAAAATGAAAGTGATCTTCTACATAGAAATTTGTAAACACTCAATATATATAAGTTCTTTCCTAATCTTCTATTTTATAAAATTTGACTCAGAAAGAAAAGCATGAAGATAAATAAAAATAGGTTAAAAAAGTGTTCATTTCTTGGGTTTTAAGATGGTAAAACAGTATTTTATTGCAGCCAGTATTTTATTTTGTGTACCAGGGTGCTTCAAACATCGTTCAGAAGAAAAACCCCTACCTAAATATTAAACCAATTCCAAGTGGGCAAGGATAAAAATAAAACATTCAGTTTGCTTTAGTCAATTGCCTCTAAACACTTCGCAGGACTTCTAAAATCACATGAATATAACACCTTCTAACTACCAATAGTGTTCATATAGAACTTTAATTTTTCCACTTATTATTTTACATTGCAGGGTGCATTTTAAGGTGGCTTACTTCTTTGACATTTGATTAGGAACAATTTGAATTATCTTGACTTGTTTTCTAGTTAGGAAAAAAAAAATGAGTTTTCCTTTCTTTCGCATAGTCCTGCTGAGATAACAATTTATTCTTTGGTGTACACTCAACTACAAGAATATGAAATTCAGTTTCTCTTAACACTGTGGATCAAACATTTATTAAGTACCTTCTAAATAACAAATGCTGCAGAAGTTAACAAGAGTCAGAGACATTCAAAAAAATAGAGAATACCTTCAGGCATTACCAGTTTAATGTAAAGGAGAAAGAATCAAACAGGGAATTGAAATATGATACACTATGATAAAGACTGAAACCTAGGGAAGCAAAAGAATCTGTGAAACACAGAAAAATTATGTCATCTTCTAATGTGCTATCTTAATCCACTAAGGAAAACTATTTTTCTGAGGCACGAAATATGTCAATATTCATTAAGTCATAATACTTTTGAAACAATTTGGCATGAAAACAATACAGAACATTAATATAAGTTCTCAAGTTTGTTTGTACTTTAGTAACAGCCAGGGGGAGCTTCCAAACTCCTGTTTATTCAGGCCAAAACTCCAAACTCATTAAATTAGAATCTCTGAGACTGATGTCTCAGAAGGACGAGATTAAAAACCTCTCAGATGATTTTCGTGGACAGCCAACCTAGAGAACTCCGGGTCTAGAGAGAGCACCGGCACTCCATGTTACTTAGTGTCTGAAATACACTCAGTTGTATAACTAACCACAGAATATGGCTATTGATTTTGTGGCTGAGACAAAACTAAAGCGAAATGCAGATTTCAGGTGTTGTTTTACAGAAACGAACATACATATTTGCCAAAAAAAGATGAAGATTTTTTTTCTTTACACTAAACCAAACACGACAATATTTTATTTCAAATTACTGATTAAGTAAAATTGACTGTATTATGCCCCTGACATTCTGTTATGTCAGATGACGGTAGTAATGGTTTGATAGTAGACTTTTCATCCAATCCTGGTCAATGAGAACCTGGCTTAAGAGCTCAGCTAATTGGAAAAGGGGAGTTTTTCTGTAAAAGGGTCTCAATGGTCTTGACCAGCTGCTGTGTAGGAGGTTTGGGTAACTATCTCTATTTCCTTATAAGAAAAGCCTGTATGAAAGTAAGGAAAGCAGAAGTAGAGAACTGAGGAGAGAGATTTTCGCTTTCATTGAGCACGGGGATCCAGCTGTGAAAGTTCTTTCTTAAAGAACTTAACAGTAATATCTAAAAAGAAAGTGCCGTTTTCTTTGGCTAAGGCCTAGTTGAGATGAATTTCGGACTTTTTAAATTAAGAGTTTCAAATACAATATACGTTATTGCCAATCCATTATATAATGTAATCCATTGTATGCCTTAATGCCAATCCATTATATAATCCAATCTATTATATACCTTAACATTGTATTTTATTAGTCTCTATTTCTTTCATTTTATTTTTACTGTTTTAAATAATCCTGTGATAATTTTTTTTGCAAATGTATTTTCATACCCTTGTCCAATTATCTTCTCAAATGAATTTCTAGAAATAGAACATCTGTTTAGGAATATACATATTTTTAATTTTTACACATTTTGAAGCGGCATACTCAACGGGGATTTTGTATTCACAATACCAGGAGACTGCTCTTTTCACACATTTCTGTCCACACAAATATTATTCATTTTGTTTTAATTTTTCAACTATGATATGTTAACAAAAACTGTATCCAACTTAAAAAAAAAAGAATTCCAAATAATACAGACATGAGCTATCATATTTAAAATGTTTAAAAGCATGTTACTTGTATTGTTTCTCTCCACAATTGGTTAGGTTACAAAGTTAAATCAAATTGAATGAAGATAATTTGAGTGAGGGCATAGTGGAATAAGGTAAGAACCCAAGATAATTATGATCAAATTTGCTTTTCTATGCCACTAACTTATCCCATGGGAAATGGGATATATTAGTGATTTTATTGGTCTTTTTTTTTTCTGATTTTAGAGGGGTATGGAAATGAGATTGAAAATGGTGGTAATAACTAACAATTCAGAGCTCTGTACAAGATACTTAGGTATGGCAAATGAGATAACCAAACACTTTCGGTAGAAGAACAAAAATACTACGTTGTTTAATTAATATCTAAGGAAAAGACAGATTGTGCAGCTCAAGGCTATTATTTTTATCTTTTGAAACCAATAACAAAATGCTTTCACAGAGTGCTTTTATCTATCTCAAGCGGCATTTTATGCATACGAAAGATAGAATAAGGTTTAATGCACATAGTTGTCAAGAATGTCTCACATGATGAATAAGATATTCTCTACAATTGCATAGGTAGAGGTATGACAATCTATATTTCTCAATAAAAGTGGCCCACTGGTTTTTAATATTTTTTCCCATTTTACTACTAAATTGCAATTACATATGGCATTGGATGTTATTAAATCAATGTACCTTGGAGAGATCTAAAAATTTAGAATAAACTGAGAATTTCTGTTATAAACCAAATAGGTGACTCATATTAGTACATTCAGTCTTTGTGATGTGATCTCAAATCCCTTAACAAAAGGAGTAGCCCAAATTTGTTCCTGGGTGTATTGATTTTTTACCAAAATATAATACATCTTTCATAGTATCAACAAGTTATCTATCATGATGGATTACTCAAAGAAATGGTCTCAACAAGATGAATTTCATTGAATTAATAGCTATATTTAAAAAGAAGAAAATATGGTTTCCTTTATTGTATATGTAACAATATTTTATTCCTGATTTTGTCCCACTTACAACATGAATCAGAATCTCAGAATTTCAACTTCGTTTTCATGCTAAGTTGCTGATTCACTTTTTATTGTTCAGTCAGTGGAAGGGCCACAGGCTTTAGTCCAAGCTGATCTGAGCTTCGGTTTTACCTTTGCCAATGACAGACTTTTCTACCTAGGGAGAGTCACATAAACAGCTAGAGCCTTATTTTCTTAATTCATAAAATAGTAATAATAATAATAGGTTCTCAGTAAATGACAACTATTTTTATTTGCCTAGATTGAAACTTATGTTAAGCAAATTGTCTGAGAATAAATTAGGAACCGAAAATCTCTAGGCTATCATATACTTGAAATTATTCTATGAGGTTGGTGAAAAGTAATTGCGGTTTTGTCCTTAAAAGTAATAGTGAAACTGAAATTACTTTTCCATCAACCTAATATTATAACATATTTATACGTAACCATTTTTTAAATGTAACCAGTAAGCGTATCCACATTCTGTAGCTTTTTCCTTCTTCTCAGCTTCCAATTTTCACCTGCAGATCACTATACTTAATCTGGCTAATTTTTGTATTTATTTTTTAGTAGAGAGGGCGTTTCACCATGTTGGTCAGGCTGGTCTTGAACTCCTGACCTCAAGTAATCCACCTGCCTCGGCCTCTCAAAGTGCTGGGATTACAGGTGTGAGCTACCGCGCCCAGCTTTTTTCTTATTATCAAACGTTTCATGTCCAAAATTGGCTTATCAAATGACCTATTTTTTTCCTTCTTCCACCTCTTCCCTGTGTGCCAATGCCTTTTTTTTCTTTTACTTTCTCAGGTAAAAAGATCACAAGACGTTTTTATTTTTCCTTCTTCATATGTTATACCCAATGTTGTCATATTTCATTTTCTTTAAAAATGTTGCCAGCGTGTCATTTACACTACTGTTTCACTCCACATCCTCACTCTGTCTCTTTATACCTATGATGAGGCTCAATTAATAAAACTATATATATATTATTGTGTGTGTATCTATATATATACACGCACACACATATATTCTCCATTTAAAAAATGTTATGTATATAATGTATCTATATAAAGTATATATATAATATATTGAACATTATATATATAATATATTCTAAAAGTTGAACATCTAATTAGAAGTAATAGTTTAAAATAGCAAAAGAGTTTAGAATCTGATTAGTTTTCTTTTATATTAATTCAAATCATATTAAATTGACTTGGCCTGATCATACGAAGGAAGGAATAATCTACTTTTTACGCTTCACTCAGTTCTTTATTAACTTATTTTCTATTAGCAGTCTATGCACTCAATACTAGTTATTTATCCTTCCCAAAGCTTTCATCTGCATTGTCTCATGACACACACTTCCTTTGTTCTAGAACAGTGATTTTCACCAACTTATCCTGTCTTTTCTATGCTTCTCAAATGTGGACATGTACCAAGTTTCTATCCTGGGCTTTCTCATCCTGATACCCCTCTCTCTTTCTCCAGAATATCTTCTAAGAAATCTCTACTGCCTCATTATTTCAGCTACTGTTTCTAAGTATATGAATGCTTAGGTGGGGCAACTCTGTATCATCAGTTCTAATCCCATTTATCTGCTGCACAGCACTATTGAGTATTCACAGAATTCACCTTCAGTTTTTTCTTTTAACAAATATTCAGAAATTCTACACGCAGAAGTAAAATGTAAAGGTACTTTATAATGGTTTCCATAAGAATTAATAGAGTACAGGCTCACCATTTAGGCACTTTAATATAGTACCTCACATTTATACAGACAGGTAGACTTCTTAAAAAAATAATTTCTACTTTCTGGATTTTTGTTTATTGTCACAACACTCAGTAGGTAGAAAAAATATTTTGATTTCCATTTTATAAATGAAAAGGCTATGAAAATATTTAGGAAACTTTCCCAGTGTTTTGAATTGCATGGTAAGTTTTCCCCTATTTCATCCTGGCTTTCTTATCCTGAAATAGACTCTTTAAATGAACCAGTAATCATTGTATTGTTTTTGTTTTTTTAATCATGTTGACACTGCTGTATTTTTGAGTTTCCAAGTTAAAAATGTTGAGTCATCAGAAAAAATGTATCTATGATCAAGACTGGTAAAAGAGTCGTATTTTGGTTTTTTTTGTTTGTTTGTTTTCTTTTGAGACAGCCTCACTCTGTCATCCAGGCTAGAGTGCAATGGCAGGATCTCCACTCACTGCAACTTCTGCCTCCCGGATTCAAGCAATTCTCTCAACTCAGCCCCCTGAGTGTCTGGGATTACGGGTCCGGCCACCACTCCTAGCTATTTTTTGTATTTTTAGTAGAGACAGTGTTTTACCATGTTGACTAAGCTGGTTTTGAACTCCTGACCTCAAGTGATCCACCCACCTCAGTCTCCCGCACCCGTTTATGTTTTGTTTTTAACAATTGATTTTCTCTTTAATTTTTATTCCTTATAACAATACATGAATTCAATAGCTGTAATCATTTTTGTTTCCATTACCTCTTCACCATAAATTTATGTATTTCTTAAAGGCAGGGACAAAATTTTTGAAAATATTATTCTGATTTAGTCTATACTATACTTTTGACTCAACTCATTGTTATGGAGTAAATGTTTCTGTCCCACCACCTGCCCCCCAACCTCAAATTCTATATTGAAACCTACTCCTCAAAAAGACTATATTTGATGATAGGGCCTGGTGGAAGGGGTTTAAGGTTAAATGAGGTCATAGGGTGTGACACTAATCTGATAGGCTGGTGCCCTTTCAAGAAGAGAGACACCAGAACTCTCTGTCTGCCCTTTGAGGTCACAAAAGAAGATAGCTTTTTGCAATCCAGGAAGAAAGCCCTCATGAGGAGCCAAATTTATCAGACTTCTATTTTGGACTTTCAGCCTCCAGAACTTTGAGAAAATACATTTCTGTTGTTTCAGTCCCTGACTCTGTGATACTCTGTTACAGCAGCCCGAGCTGACTGAGATGCTCCATAAAATGTTTCCTGTTCTAATTTAGGGAATTTATGTTCCAAGAGACAGAAGGGAAACATTGTAAAGTCAACAAAGGATTCTGTAGTATGTTTACAAAGTGTATTCCAAAGTTAAAATTGACAACTTCAATTTTACCTTAATACATTAAAATTATCAGTTTGACTTCAGCTCTTCTGAAGTAATATTTTCAAAAAACTTACTTTGCCCACTTGATCAATGGAATTTATCATAAAGGTGAAGATTATTTAGACAAGCATAAATTTTAAATAGAGTATATTGGGAAATTTTAATTGAAAATGTATCATGTCCGATTTGCACTTATAAAATTGGTAAGAAAGAAAATCATTTTTTATTTTTATAGTATTTGTGACATATGAAGTTCTAATAAGAATTCTAAGAATAAAACTACAGGTAACATCATTAGTTATATATACTGAAAAAGTAGAATTAATAAATAAGAAAATGAATCACAAAGAATTAATTTGTATGTGGTAGGGTTCCAAGATGGATAACAAAACAGACAGCAAAAGGAGTGAAGTGGAAGGAACACAGAGAAAATGTCTTGTTTTCTTCAATCTAATCCTAGTTAGAACAGAGTGTAACATTCTTACCTTAACCATTAGCTAAATTACAGAATCTACAGTATCTCTCATCTAAATCTTTAGTATATGCATCCTCACATCAATTTTCCTAAGTGATCTATAAAAATATGTTTATTATGATTAATTATGTATTTAAAAGTATTAATAATACAGTCATGTGTTGCTTTATGATAGGGATAAGTTACGGTAAATGCCTCATTAGTTAATTTTGTCTTGGTGTGAACACCATGGAGTGTACTCACACAAATGGGTGGAATAGCTTACTACATACCCAGCCTATCTTGTATAGCCTAGTCCTTCTCGTGTGTAGGCCTATATAGAATGTTACTGTACTGAGGACTTGAGGTAACTGGAACACAATGGTATTTGTGTATCTCACCTGTCTAAACATGGCAAAGGTATATTAATAATATGATATCCTTGATTTAAAAAAATGATTACCCTGAATGGATCTTGCAGGACTGGAAGTTGCTCTGGATGAGTCAGTGAGTGAGTAGTGAGTAAATGTAAAGGATATTACTGTACACTACCATAGACTTTATAAATATTGTACATATAGGCTACCAAATTTATAAAACAAATATATTCTTCAATAATAAATTAGCTTATTGTAACTCCCTTTATATGCTAATTTTTTTAACTTTTTTCTGTCTTGTAATAACACTTAAAGCACAAACATGTTCACAGCTGTAGAAAAAATTTTATCTCTTTATAGCCTTATTCTATAAATTTTGTAATTTATTTATTTTTTACTTTTTACTTTTTTTGTTAAAAAAGTAATACACAAACACATATATTAGCCTAGGCCTACACAGGGTCAGGATTATATGTATATGTTTATATATATCACTGTCTTCTATCTCCACATCTTATCCCACTGGAAGGTCCTCAGGGACAGTAACATACATGGAATTGTCATCTCCTGTGATAACAATGCCTTATTCTGGAATATCTTCTGGAGGACCTACCTGAGGTTGTTTTATAGTTAACCATTTTTTTTCATAAGTGGAGAGAAAACATTCTAAAATAATGGGAAAAAAAGGTATGGTATAGTAAATATATAAAACAGTAACATAATTGCTTATTATAATTATCAAGTATTATGCACTGTACATAATTGTATGTGCTATACTTTTATAGGACTGGCAATAAAGTAAGTTTGTTTACATCGAAATACCCACAAACATATGAATAATAGATTGCACTATGGTGTTACAATGGCTATGACATCACAAGATGATAGGAATTTTTCAGCTCCAGTATAATCTTAAAGGACTATCACAGTATATGTGGTTCATCATTGACCAAAACATCATTATATGGTTCATGACTGTATTTTATTTTCCAAATAATATGAATTTAAGAATAAAATGAATATTTGTATGTACATAAAAAGGAAGCTGAGTTGATAATATAATATATAATGCTTTGATAACACTTTCCTGAACCCTCAGTTTGTTTTTGTATATGTCAATCTTTCCCCAAACAAATGTTGCACAAAGAACAGCTCAATCTTGCTAGCTAATGAGCCCCTCTGGTCTTATCTGAGAAATTTTTCAAACTCTCAGTCTTTCACTATTTAGGAATAAAAGCAAAAATTAAATCTGAAAACTACCATCGCAAGATGATGTATATTTGTAGCTTCAAATATTTTATATGCAAATTAGAAAATAGACAAACTGTAAGACTAGAACAAAAAGTATCATATCAAAAATCTCTGTGTTGACTTTTATAAATTTCAATTGCCTTTAATATTATATACATCCTTCAGTATTTTAGGAAGCCCATTGTACTGGAAGTTCATTTACCTAAAACTTTACTTTTTAAATTTGTTTTTATGCTTTTGGAAAATGTTTAACATTTACTAGGTAGTAATAGAAAAGTTTGAATAAAATGAAATATAATTTAAAATGTTGGCTTAGAGCATTAAAAATAAACGTGTTTTTGTTAAATCTAACTTCTTACATAAGGTAGTTTTTTTCTAACAATTTTTTCCCTTGGTGTAGTAGATTGAATGGCAGTCTTTGAAAAGATATGTCCATATCCCATAACTTGCACATACAACCTTTATTGGAAGAGATCTTTGCAGATGTAATTAAGGATCTTACAATGATATTGATCTGGATTATACAGGTATACCCTAAATCTAATGACAAATATTTTTTTGGGATTCACATAGCCGAGACACATAGACAAGAGAAGCCCATTTAAAAATGCGAAGATTATCTAGACAAACATAAATTTTAAATAGAGCATATTGGGAAATTTTATTTGAAAATGCATCATATACAATTTGCACTTATAAAATTGATAAGAAAGAAAATTGTTTTTCCATTTAAAAATGAAAGCAGAGATTAGAATGATGCAGCCATAACCAAGGAATGCTAAGAGCCACCAGAAGCTGGAAGAGGCAAAGGGTTCTCCCTTAGTTACTATAGTAGATCCTATAGACCATCGTGCCTAAACTTGGATTGTAGACTTCTGGCTTCCAAATCTATGAAAGAATAGATTGTTGTTGTTTTAAAACATAAAGTTTGCAGTAATTTGTTACAGCTGCTCTAGGAAATGAATACACCTAGTGTATTCCCAAATTTGATAGTTTGCTTCTTTACATTACAAATCCCACTGACGCTGTAATTGAAGGTTATTGTTTTGTGCAAAATTCTGTTCAAAAGACAGGAAAAAAGATTAAAATAAGTGATCAATTCATAAGCTTTTACATGTAAAGAGAACTTAAAAATTATCAAACTCAATCCCTATATTGTAGAGAAAATCAAGTTGAGAAGAGCACAAGGACTTATCATAGCTCACAAAACCGGCACTAAACATCAGCCTTCCTCTATACAACCATTTGCAATGTAAACAAATGTCCATATTAATCATGGCTTATGCTCCAGGTTACTGTTTTTTTCTTCCATATTAATCTACGAGGGATGCCATTAAAAATAGCACAGAACAGATGACTTAAACAATAGACGTTTTCTCAGCGTTTTGGAGGCTGAAGGTGCAAAATTGAGGTACCAGCAAATGTGATTTCTGCTGAAGGTTTTCTTCTTGGCTTGTAAACAGCCACCTTCTCACTGTGTTTTTATACACCTTTCTCTTTGCTTGGGCAGAAGGAGAGAGAACTCTGGTCTCTCTTCTTTTGTAAGGATACAAGTTGAGTTGGATGAAGGCTCCACCCTATGGCCTCATTTCACCTTAAGTTACCCCTTAGAGGTGATATCTCTGAAGGTTATCACATTGGGGATTAGGGCTTCAACATATACATGTGGGGTGACACAATTTCATCTATGATAACTCTTAAAGAAGAGCTCCTTATTAATGCATCTTTTATTATACAAGTGAGATAACTAATGCAACTAATTGGATATTAATTTTGTCTCCTTTATCACAATCTGGACCTGATTTGAAATTCGAGTCATTCCCAAAGAGACCTCAATTGTCTTTTGTTTTTCTTTTAACAGAAATCACATTTGCCATAGCCATCAAAAGTACAGTCCTATAGTCTGTGATTGTGACTATAATTTTCAGTCAAAATAACGTATTGTGTTCTATATAAATACATTCCTAAACCTGCATATAGAAACTCCATGGTAGATGTGACAAGAAAATGATAATAAAGGGACTGTCTCAGACTGTTTGGGTTGCTGTGACAAACTATCATAGAATGGGTGGTGTATAAAAATTAGTAATTTATTTTTCACATTTCTGGAGGCTGCAAAGTCCTAAATCAAAGCTGTGGCAGATTTGGTGTCTGTAAAGTCCTACTTCCTGGTTCATAGAAGCTGTCCTCTCCGTATATCCTCATATGGAGTAAAGGGCAGGGAGTCCCTCTGGGGTCTTTTTCATAAGGGCACTAATTTCATTCAGAAAATCTCCACTTTCAGCATTGAATCACATCTCAAAGGCCCCATTTCTGAAACTTTTACACTGGGGATTAGATTCCAACACATTAATTTATGAGGAGGGCAGGCATGAACATTTAGTCTATAGCAGAGACTTGAGAAAATAATCTGATTAAACATTTTGTGCTCACTTAAAAGCTAGTTCCTCTTGATGTTTTTACTGCTGCTCTCACTCTAATTCTTTCTTTTGTCACTGTGAATAGTGTTCCGTCTTCTGAAAACTCTGCCTGATTGAGGATTTCTATATAAGCAAGGAAGGTCAGTAATGGATATTTTCACGCTTTATCCAGAAAGAACAGAAAATAATCTTCAAAGTTTGTAATAAACAGAGCAATCTTTGGGGATCAAAACAGTCCCTTAGATTCAATGTCAGGTGTCTTTCCCAATCTTAGCTTCACAACTTCCCAATCATATCAGCTACTTTGAGCAGTGAGTCGAGCTGATCCTGCTATCAGAAACAGTCTGGGGGAAAAAAAAAAGGCACAGCTGCTGCAGGCATATATTGTACCTGCCAATTTCACAAAAGGAAAATGAGGGTGATATATAGTGTCCACAAGGTATTCAGTTATTTATTTATTTATTTGCCTCTCTCAACTCCTTTTTCCATTTTCCTGTCTGAATAGCTTATATTCCCCTTTCTCCCTCAATATATTTTCTTTGAGCTCTTGTCCTTGCTTGTCACTCAGGTAGGTGTACCAGAATCAGAACTGGAGCATCCCAAATTGACATCTTTTAAATTTCAAAAGATCGGGAAGCACTGATAATGATTATAGGATAGTGGTCCTCCTTCCTTTCGCCAGAAATATGAACAAATGGCAGTCCATGAGATTAGCTGCTTCAATTATTTTTAATGTAAAGTAGAAAATGGTCAGGCCACCTTAAGAAGGATAGAAGCAAGAGAGATAATACCTCTTCTGAACTCATTAATTGAAATCAGTTATTTAATCACATTACTCTCTGGAATTCAGACATGGTACTTTCATTTCATTTTGAGGCAATAAATACTTAACTAAAGTTTGACAATCCAAATCTGATTTGAGTCCTCACCTTATTTAAATATGTAAGCCTATCTTATAAAGGTGCTATTACTTGTGTTTATTAAGTATCTAATAAGATTCACTAGTATCTTAACTATGCCTGTCTCAAATGAGGTATTTAGCATACAGTATAGGAGTTACAACTTTTTTAAATGAAGGCAAATTAAAAGGCCTTTGTATTCACACTCACAATACAGCTTAAACAATTAATAAGTGCTTTAAAATATGTTATTGGGTTTTCTTTCTAATATGAGATATTCATTCCAAAAATCAAAATAACACATATGTAGAAAAAAAGAAGTCTTATCTAAAGCCACACCCAAAGAAGTCACCTCAAACACATATACAAGGGTACAATCCTAAAGTCCACCTATGGAAATAATTGAATTATGGTGCATTCATACTGTGAAGTATCTCACAGATCTTTAAAAATAATTGGTTAGGGCCAGGTGCAGTGGTTCACACCTGTAATCCCAGCACTTTGGGAGGCCGAGGCAGGCAGATCACCTGAGGTTTTAGGAGTTTGAGACCAGCCTGGTTAACATGGTGAAACCCTATCTCTGCTAAAAATACAAAAAGAAATTGTTGGGTGTGGGGTAGGTGTCTTAATCCAAGCTAATCTGGAGGCTGAGGCAGGAGAATTGCTTCAACTCGGGAGACAGAATTTGCAGCGAGCTGGGATTGCACCACTGCGCTACAGCCTGGGCAACAAGAGTGAAGCTCCATTTCAAATAATGATAATAACTGGCTGGATTTGAAATTTTTTTAAAATATCAAATTAATTGCAGTACTCTTTTGGAATGTGAAGGTGATGAAGAATAGACAAAGCACACATTCTTTTTTTTTCAAATTAATGTAGTATCTAGTAGATAATTTAGTAAATTTCAGGTTGTAAATGAGAATGATGAAACTTTAAGATGTGCTCTTGAGTTACGTATCTATTACTAACAATACCATACATTATTTCATATATTACAATCCTACAGGGGAAAAATGTTACACTTGTGGAGAGCTCATTTCATCTTCAATGATGAAGACAAGCTTTGCTGAAAAAGAGAAAATCACTTGAAACCACTCAAAACAGTCCATTGCTTTTATAAGTTGAATTATAATGAATAAGCAAGCTTTCCAGAGAAAATTAGATTGAATCTTTTGTTCTTTTGTCAAGCCACAAGATTCTCCAAGCTCTGTGTGTGTGTGTGTGTGTGTGTGTGTGTTTGTGATTTAATGATTTAATTTTTTTTAACATAAACTTACTAAGTAATCGAATTTAAATTTGCTAGACTCTTAATAGTCATTGAGAGTTAATCAACATATATTGTTTTGAAAGGATCTCATCTGTTATCCAAACTAATAAAAGACATATTTGATAATAATTTATGTGTTCAAAATCAATATTTATTTAAATAATTTAATACATAAGTTGCTATGACAGAAACTGAAGTTTATATATACTAAGTCCTCTGTTGCCCCTCCCCTCAAGAATGTAAATTAATAGAGGAAATACGAAACTAAGATACTTGCAAATTATGATTGTATGTGGTACAAACTATATGAGGATAAGGGAAGGCATAAACATGTTTAGAGAATGAGCATTAGTCAACGTGCTGAATGGGAGAAATGGGCACATGTTAGTCAAATAATCTCTCCCTATGCAAGTATAACTAGTACACATAAAAGCATATTTGATTTTACCATATAATGTATTTATTAGCTATATACTTTTTTCTTAGAGATAGCTGCTTACTACCACAGTTTCCATAGTATATGAACAAAATCATTTTGTTCTCCTTATGACCATACATATTCTGGGACTTTGAAACCTCTTATAACAGTTTTTTCTTATATTTTTGTTCAAGCCAAGGACAAATACCTTTACTATGGCAGGATGCCAGTTTAGTTAGTCATATATTATGGATTCTGAGCTGGCCACAGCTTTGTGGCTTCACTGGAAATTGTGCTTTCAAATATCTAACTGTACTTTCTCTCTTTTTTTATAGACAAGAATTTTTAAAATAATTTCAACTTTCATTTTAGATTCAGAGGGTATGTGTGCAAGTTTGTTACATGGCTATACTGCCTGATGCTGAGGCTTGGGGTATGGATGATTCAGTTACCTAGGTAGTGAGCATAGTACCTCACAGGTAGTTGCCAGTACCCTGCCTCTAGTACTCCAGTGTCTATTGTTCCCTCCATGATGTCCATGTGTACTCGATATTTAGCTCCAATTTATAAGTGAGAACATTTGGCATTTACTTTTGTTTTCTCAAGTTAATTGACCTATGATAATGGCCTCCTGCTGCATTCATGTCACTCCACGGTACCTGATTTCATTATTTTTTATGGATGCATAGTATTCCATGATGTATGTGGACCACATTTGCTTTATCCAATTCGCATTGATGAATTGCAGCCAACAAATGTATGAAAAAATGCTCATCATCCCTAATCGTTAGAGAAATGCAAATCAAAACCACAGTGAGGTACCATCTTACACCAGTCAGAATGGCTATTACTAAAAAGTCAAAACATAACTGATTCTGGTGAGGCTGCAGAGAAAAGGGAGCACTTATACACTGTTGATGGGAATGTAAATTAATTCAACCACTGGGAAAAGCAGGTTGGAGATTTCTCAAAAAACTGGGAACTAGCATTTGACCCAGCAATCCCATTAAGTAAATCGTTCTAGTTTTCTATCATTCATACACCATTCCCGTTTACCATGTAGCAGCTGTCAGCATATCCCATTATGATCTATGCCCCTCTCAGAGATGTGAACACTGCTTTAGAGTTGATGTTCTGGCTAAATTCCAGACTTTCATTAGAAGTAAGCCTACTTTGCCACTTAAAGCTAATTTTTACTTTATTTGGTACTGTTAAAAACTCTCGAAGAGTTTACAACATTATAACTCTAGTCAAACTGTCTTTTATTCAAATGAGCTAGAAAAACAAATAAATGGTACAGCCAAGCAATGGAGAAAATGTCTTTTCTTATTAAACATCTGGCATCCGGACTTAGGTTTATTTACTAGCTGTGTGCCCCTGGATTAGTTAAAAATTTTGTGGTCGAGTAGCTTTATTTATATCAGTGGTTCTCAACCAGTGGTAATTTTGCCATCCAGGGTACATTTAGTCACATCTGGAGTCATTTTTATTTATGACTACTGATATCTTAATAGGGACAGGTCGACTCTGCTTTTTAACATCATGCAATGAAAAGGACAGTCCTGTAAAACATAGAATTATGCACCCTGAAATGTCAACAGGACCAATGAGAAATCCTGATTTATATACCAGTGGTCACTAGAATTCCTTCTCTATGGAGGGTTTTATAAGGTTAAAGGCAAGTCTTTATATCTCTTCACAAGGCCTTATGCATTCTACCTGCACTACCCACCCCAGTGCCCCTCAGTGCATGCTTCTCTTCTATTATCTCCTTTTGCTTTTCTCCTTACTCATTCTGGTCTATTCTCATTAGGCCTCGGATTCCAGACCTACTCTCACCTTAGGATGCTCACACAACCTGCTCCTTCCCCTAGAAGTAATATTGCCCCATGATATCTGCAAGACTAATCCCTTTTCTTCAAGATAGTGTTTAAATTTGGCCTTTCCCGTGAGGCTTACCCTGACTACCCTATTTAAAATTGCATTCACCCATTCCCACAGACATATATACATATATACTTCTGACAATCTTCTCTATGCTTTTTTATATCATTGAACTCAATATAGCATAATACATATTTATCTATTTTCGTTAACTATTGATTGTGACCTTGATAGACTGTCAGATTCAAAGAGCAGAGATTTATGTCTTTTTTTATTATTATTGATGTGTCCCAAGAGCATGGGAAGTGCACAGCTGAAGTTTAACAAGTATTTGTTGAATATATCTGCCTGACTTTAATTATTTATTTATTTATTTTTATGTTAAGAAAGTTATTTTATTTTATCTTATTTTATTTTATTTTTATTGTACTTTAGGTTCTGGGGTACATATGCAGATCACACAGGATTGCATAGGTACATACATGGCAAGGTGGTTTGCTGCCTTCATCCCCCATCACCTATATCTGGTATTTCTCCCCACATTATCCCTCCCCACCCTCCCCACCCCCCACTGTCGCTCCGTGAGAACATGAGGTGTTTGGTTTTCTGTTCTTGTGTCAGTTTGCTGAGAATGATGGTTTCCAGATTCATCCATGTCCTTATGAAGGACACGAACTCATCGTTTTTTATGGCTGTGTAGTATTCTATGGTGTTTATGTGCCACATTTTCTTTATCCAGTCTGTTGTTGATGGGCATTTGGGTTGGTTCCGGGTCTTTGCTATTGTAAACAGTGCCACAATGAACATACATGTGCATGTGTCTTTATAATGGAACAATTTATAATTCTTTGGGTATTATTAACAAAAGATGTTTAATAAATATTTGTAGAATGATTTTCATACTGTGAACTTTTTATAGCACTCTCATTTAGTAAAAAGTAGAAAGGTTGTATATTATGATTACTTATGTTGTTATTATGCAAAATAGCAGTCAATGTTCAACTGCCAATATTAGTGTTGATATAAAAAGAAAAAAAATCTCTAGACACCACTGAAATGGAAAAAGACTTAAAGATTATATGTAATACCTTTTAAGTGTACATCAAGCTAAATGTGAAAAATTGTTCAATATATTTTCATGCCTCCTAGATCAAATAGGGTATTTTTATCTTTAATTTAGAAACACCTTCAGGATTGATACTCGCCTTTCTCTTTTTTAACATCCCTTCAATACTACATGCTATGTTCCCTGTGTACCTTATCTAGAGTATGGTTTTTGCAAATCAACAAAGCTTACTTAATTTTTCTGCCATTGTACTTGGGTTTCAACAACCATTTATTCTCCTAAGAGCTGTAGTGGTGGAGAAAATATCATTACCTTGCTCTGAAAAACCTGTAATTCCCCATGTCAATAACTGGGGAATTGACATAGAAAATTACACATTTTCCATTTTATATATCTTAAATTTGCTCGAGAGCTTGGGCAATTGACCTCTCTTGATTTATTATAATAAATGATTACCAACCTTCTCCAACAATTAAATTTCTTCCCCTGATTCTCAGTAATTAGAAACCTCCGAAAATTGTAGCATGTCTTAGAATTTTTTACAGCATCGATTCACTGATGATTTTACCATGACCTTATTCACTTGTAAGTTGTAGAACATTGTCAGAGAAAGCCATGTGAAATGAAGTACCTTGCTTTTGCTAACACTTTATTGTCCTAACAAGTATTTTCAACTCAGGTTTACCACTAAGTGCTTTCCTGAAAAAATTTCACCTCATCATGAAGTAGGAAGCAAATATTCTAATGATTCTACAAAGGGCAAATGGGTCACATTATAAAGTGACTTTATTATGAAGATTTCTTTTTGCGCTAAAACCCATAATACCACTGAAATGATCTCAGGTTGTTTGCCTAATCTTCTAGTTTAATTCTATTCCCTTGATGTCTAAACAAAATGGATAATTTTACTTCTGATTTTCTCTCTACTAATTGGTTGCATTGGTTGCATCCCCTTTGCCCTTTTTAGTGCTTAAAGTGTAGTTATTGGGAAAATAGAAGCAAACCCTATTTGTACCCACATGCAATGAGCTTTTTTTTTTTTTTTTTTTGAGACAGAGTCTCACTCTGTCACCAGGCGCCAGGCTGGAGTGCAGTGGCACGATCTCGGCTCACTGCAACCTCCGCCTCCTGGGTTCAAGCAATTTTCCTGCCTCAGCCTCCCGAGTAGCTGGGACTACAGGCACATGCACCACGCCTGGCTAATTTTTTGTATTTTAGTGGAGACAGCGTTTCACCCTAGGCTGGTCTTGAACTCCTGAGCTTAGGCAATCCACCTGCCTCATCCTCCCAAAGTGTTAGGATTACAGGCGTGAGCCATGGCACCTGGCCAGCAATTTTTTTTTTACAAGCTATTTTGCTTTGCAAGTTAACATTACTAATACCTTAAACCTATTGCCTTGAAATGCCAGGGAATTAGGAAATGCCTGCCATGCCCGTTTGACATGTTGAAGCCATAAAGCCTCCCAAGTGATCCTTGTCTATATTAGCAGTTCTTTCCATGATTCAGATCTAATTTGAATGGGTATAAGCAACGCTGATTGTGCTACCTTCTATTCTCAACTACTGGGTGACTATTGCTTGTTACCTACATGATGCTGCTGAGAGTAAATCAAGCACTCAATCTAGGGTGATTTTGTTCTATTAAAACAAAACAATGACATGTTGATTGAATTTAAACTGTCAAATAATATTTTATTTATTACAATGATCACTAGGAGGGTATATATAGTCACTATATTTTCATTTAAACTTTTGTCTTCAGTCACTAGGAATAGCTATGCTAAATACATATTTCTAAACATTTAAAACAGAATTTTTAGGAGAGGAAAGTAACTAAAAAAAAAAAAACACCAGCTATCTTGCAAGCCCAATGGTTAGTTAAAACTTTACAATACCATAGGAACTAGGGGGTATGCACTGGTTTGTGGAAGTGGCCATATATTTAAATGTTTGTTTAATTCAGTTTAATAAACCAAATATTTATTTAATTTTGCTCAGTGCTCTTAAACTTTATAATCTTTGGAATTCTTACATCACCTTGCCTTTTTCTGCCTGAATAGCAAGGAGAAACATTTTTTTTAATTCATCAGTTTTGAGGGAAACACCCATCTTAAAAATTAAAGGATAAATTTGAAAGGCAAAAGTCCCCGAGATGTTAAGCAGATCAGGCCAGTGTGTTCCAGGATATAGATTTATCAACACATTTTTTAGCTCCATAAGTAAATCTAAATTAAGTTCCATTATGACCATTCATGATGACCCAATCATATTTTGAGAAAAATGACTTCATATACTCGAGTAATTAAAACTCTTCAGATGTTTTTGTTTAGATGTAATATGCTGTGGCACCTCTCCCAGGTAGATTCATGTAGGAAAAGTTGGCACTTGTCTAGGCTCTTTTAAATGTATTTAATTTATTATTTGGAAAAAGTTGTTTTCTTTAAATTCCTATGAAGTAATTTTTTCCAAAATATTTATGCTGTATTATAGGCAAATTTGTAAAGGCTGATCACATCCTGTATGCATTAGAAATAAAGTGTCAAGATAATAACAAGTGTAAGCTGTAGGGGTTTTTTTGTTTGCTTGTTTTTGCAATTGCACTGTCCACTAATTTAAAAGGACTTAGTGCTTATTTTAAGAGAATTATGTTCTTCGTACTATGCATCTAAAACATTTTTCCTTTACTTCCCTCTCCCACTTACACATAATTTTAAGCACTAAATGTTGAACATACTCCCTTTATCATACAGGCAAGCCTACAATTTATTTCCAAAGTAGTTCTACAGTTAACCACAATTTGGATTTCTGGAAGTCTAATACCCTATCCCTGAATTTGGGAAAGTTTAGTAAAGATGTATGACATTCACACTTTAAAATTATTAATGATAAATTTAACACCAAATATAGCAAAGTTTATGTTTTTTTCTCATCTTTTTTATATTTGTATTTCTCCTTTGACTTTTCTTTCTCACATTTCCACTGGTTAGACTTAATAGCTACATAACCTCTATGTCCTTCATAGTTTTTTTTTATTAAGTGTTAATTATGACACTAAATAACTGAATATAAAACAAAATGACTTAGGAAGAAGTAGGATGTGGTGTGTCCCCATCAGTGGTCCTGTGAACTGTAGTTTTCAATGCGATCGCATGACTCCCGTTAACACTGACACTATGGAATAGTTAATTTTGCAAAAAATAGGCTTATAAAGCCCCAAATGGAAAGCTTTATTGTTGGGTTATATTGTCCTAAGGATTTTTATTGATCCTTAAATCAAAGAAATGTTCTTGTTTATATATCACTTTAGCTCTCGAGTTTTTTATGTGCATCCAAAGTTGTGAAATAAAATGAAGGAAGGACCTCAATTCATGAAGTCAACCACATTATTATGATGTGCTTTATTTATTCCCTGGGATACTGCTCCAAGAGCCATAGCTTTATTGTAAGATTTATTTTCTGATCTTTAACCTTGATAGGTGTATCTTTTAGATTACCACTGGCATCCATGCTTTGTTGAATAAAGTTGAGAATAACGTTTGAAGCAAGTTAGTCCTATGTTTAAGTTCTTTTTCTACCATGTACTTATGTGGCTTTTTTACAAGTTATTTAATGTCCCTGAAGGGCAATATCTTCTTTTGTAAAAAAATAAAATAAAATAAAAAATAAAAGATATTAATACCATTTCATATGATCGTTGAGAGGATTGAAGGGGCAGAAATGAAAGTGTTGTTGTGAAGAATCCTGGTTATGCCAGACTCAGAGGGTCTAACTGTGAACTCTACTGATTCTGAATCTATCAGTAATGAAGTATATTTTGGGGGCAAGTTACTTGACCTCTTTGAGCTCATGTCTATGCTATGGATACTAATATTTCCTCCTACGGTTTATTTTCACAACCATTCATAAGGATTAAACAACATGATTATACTAGTTTTCTATTGTTTCTCATATCTCTGCATACTTAGTGGCATAAGGCAATAACCATTCATTATCCCACAAATTCTGTAGGTAAGGGGTCTGAACATGGCTAACTGGGTCCTCTTTAGCATCTCACAGAAAGGTGGGCTCCACTGCTCTTCCAAGATCATCCAGTTATTGGAAAAATTCATTTCCTCCTGGTTATAGGACTGCCATCCCTATTTTCTTTCTGGCTCTCAGTAGGGGGATGTTCTCACCCACTCTTTCACAGTATAGCAGTTTAATTCTTCAAGGCCAACAATTTTCTCTCTTCAAAAATGATCTATTCCTTCTTTCAAGAGATTCTATTCAATTAAGTTAAACTAACATAGAAAATTATCCTTTTTGATCAACTTCTAAACAATGAATTTGGATTCTTCATTACATCTGCCAAATCCCCTCACCTTTGTCTTATACTGCAACCTAATTATTGCAGTGGCAGAGCATCGTATTCATGTATTCCATCCACAGTCAAATGGAGACAATTATCTGAGGCATGTGGGCACCAGTGATGGATATCAGGTAGGATGTTGCCTACCATCGTGACAAAGAAAAGTGCTCAGTACCAAATCTGACAAGTGGTGTAAATATTCAATGTACCTTATCTATGACCATGTACAAGACTTTGCCTAGTTGATGATAAGAACTCTCTAAAGAGTAACTAAGATTATAATTATTTTGACTACTCAGTAAATTGATACAACATGTTTTCATTGTCTACATGTTTGACCTCAACAACATTTGCCTTATTATCTTATCACTCAACAAACTTCAATAATTTCCTTGATCAATTGGGAATTCTGCATTTTTTGTGTTAGTAAGACTTACAGCAGCAAGTGTTGTGATATTCCTATAGCTACAAAAAACCCACAAACTTTAGTTTCAAAAGAAAAATCATATCGTGGCTACTTACACTAAGTTTTCTTGAGAAAATCATTATTTTGGATTTCATCTGGCCAAAAAAAAAATGATTTTATAGAATGAAGTTCGTGAACATCAGGACAATTAAGTATTGTTTTATCTGATATTTGAAATATTGTGTACCAGTTTAGTCGACCATTTGTATTCAGTGTCTCTTTTCCCTTCGTACTTGGTTAAATTAAAAATTAAATAGGCATGGTGTGGTGACTCCCAGTAGTTTGGGAGTCCAAGGTGGGAGGAACACTTGAGTCCAGGAGTTCAAGGCTGCAGTGAGCCATGACCACGTTACTGTACTCCAGCCTGAGTGACAGAGCAAGACCCCATCTCAAAAACAACAAAAATGTCAACTTAAGATTATATTGAATTTTTTTTTTTTTTTTTGTGATATGGGATCTCACTCTGTCACCTAGTCTGGAGTGCAGTGGCACTATCTGGGCTTCCTGCAACCTCCACCTCCTGGGTTCAAGAGATTCTCCTGCCTCAGCATCCGCAGTAGCTGGGATTACAGGCATGTGCCACCAAGCCCTGCTAAAATTTTTTGTATTTTTAGTAGAGGCAGGGTTTCACCCTAAGTTGGTCAGACTAGTCTCAAACTCCTACCCTCAAGTGATCCATCAGCCTCAGGCTCCCAAAATGCTGGGATTACAGGCTTGAGCCACCGTGCCCAACCAAGATTTTATTTTTAAAATAAAATTTCTTGTGTGGGGTTAAAAGGTAATTTATAAGACTACTTTGTCTTAATTGTATTCAAAATCATTTAAAACCCCACACTATTTAGTGTACATTAGACTGGGATAAATACTATCATTTTTCAATTTCTCACAAATGGTGGCATTTTTTTCTAAAATTCTGTGAGCATAGTAATTTCTAATTTTGTAAAAAGTGGTGAATATTCAGTACTTATTTTATTAGCACTATTTTGAGATATTTTTCTGATTCTAATTTTCTCTTTGGATCAAATTAGAGATCTTTTGATTCCCAGAGAAATTTACAACTTCATTGAATGTAAATAGCGGCCCCACTGACAGTCATTTTCCAAAAACTGTGGTTGTAATATGAGCTAAAATTCATTAATATCTGGATCTGTTAAAAGGAAAAGCAGAGTTAGGATTCTACATTGGGGAAAATTGTATCAGCTGAATGCTCTCTTTTTCATAAAAACATAGGGCTATAACAGAAATCTATTCCCACTTAAAACCGTACTCCAGATACTGTGCTTTGTAAATTATTTCCCCTAGAAAACATTTTCATGCATTCTGAAGTGATAATTTCAGGTATCTTTTCCATGTGTTTTTAAACTAGTAAGTGTAGGTGGTTATTTGTGAAAGGTTGACAAAATGAAGTCAAAATCAGATGGTAGAAGGTTCTTTAGGTAACAACGCCTTTAATGTGTACTGTTAATTACAGCAGAGTAGTTCAATCAATCTTTTTCACAGAAGCTATCAATGATCAATCTGTAAATTAGAATATTGAAAATATTTAAGTTTTTTAAAGATTCATATATGCACAATTTGGCGTCAAAATGCAAATTCATGCATACATAAAACTTTGTGCTAACCACTTTTTTCTAATTTGGAATATTTAAAGAAATAAATGTCATAACATGGTACAGGTCTGCTCATTTAGTAATAATGAGATATTTTCATTGAAAATTTTATTTTTATAAGAGAATTCAGTGGATAAAAATAGTTGGTTCATATTGTCTCAAGTAGTGTATAGAATTAGGGGAAATGAGCAAAAAAGTTTTACAAAAACCATAATTTATGTTCAAATCTTAACTATTTACATTGTGTGCTAGAAATCCTCCATTTGTTAATGACAGCAATTTTCATCCCAATTTAAAGATCTAATATTTGGAAGATGTAACCTTCATTTTAATTTAGCTGCATAGAGATAAATAGGGTAATAAGAATTCATAACACCTCAGATACAATTATACATAAGTTGAGTGTAAACTAATACATATTGCCAGTTAGACATTCAAAATTTCCTTCTAAAGTCTTCTGAAACTCAACTTTACTGACCTATCCCAGATTACCTTATGTTTTATTTAGAAAGAAATTCTTTCCTTAGCCTTTGGGAATATAACACAGACAACGTGGGAATATAACACAGACAACGTACAGAATTTTTGTCAATCCAAGACTTTTTGTCTCAAATCAACTGTTAATACAGTGTTATTTCATGCTGGAATGCTTCACAGTGCTCTGTATTTGAAGAAACTTCCCAGAGCATGGCAGAATTTGGGGTTCTTCTTTTCATCCACAAGTAGATGCTTTTGAAGAAATAGCTCTGACATATGTTTAAAATGGCATAAAACAGGTGTTAGCAATCTCTTGTGGGGCAAATTCAGCTGACTACCTGTTTTGAAAATAAGATCTTACTGTAACAGAGCCAGACAATTTGTTTAAGTATTTCTTATTGTTGTTTTCATGCTACAGTGAGAGAGCTGAATTGTTGTGACAGAGACTACATGTTCTGGAAAGTCTGAAATATTTACCGTCTGGCCCTTTATGGAAAAAAAATGTTGACTGTTTTTTGGCATAGAGTAAAATGGAAATATTCTCAAGTTGGAGTAATATTAATATTTTAATAAAATAATTTCAGTTATTTAAAAGGAGGTTTCTATACTGTGGCTATTATATGCATTAAACATTGTTTTAAATTTTAATTTATGGAGCATATTCAAATATGTATTGTTATTAGAAGGTAGAATAAAAGTGAATACATGAAAAATCAGAGTAGCATAAGCTGAATTGGCTTTCCTCTACTTTTGAAACTATTGAATCTTTTTGAATTATTATATGTCCTTCAAAGCCTAAAGCAAAACACACATGCACACGGACACACACACACACAAGAATTACCTTTCTGACTTGTACAGCATCACTTTTTCCTGTACATTAGGACCAAGTAAGGTCCACCTTTGCAATTATTTATCATCTTTAAAAACATTTTTATTTTCAATTATAGTAAAAATTACAACACTAAATTTACCACCAATCACCATTGCTCAATTTTTGTTATACATATTCTCATTTTTGTACAACAGACCTCTAGAACTGTTTCCTCTTTCAAAAGCGAAACTCAATTCCCAATCAATGGTACCTCCATAATTCCCCCTCCTCTCTGCTCCTAGAAACTACTAATTTTTTTATGTTTTGAATCATATACACATTTTGGGTAGACATCATATTATGAAACATGTACACAATATATAATAATCAAATGAGGATAACTGAGTTATCTGTAACCTCAGACTTTTATCTTTTCTTTGTGTTGGGAACATTACAATTCTTCTCTTCTTGTTATTTTGAAATACACAATAAAGTATTATTAACTATAATTTTCCTAGTTTACTATCAAATACTAGAACATATTACTTCTAGCTAACTGTATTTTGTACATGGTAAACAATTTCTCTTCATCTCCTTTTCCTTGTTCCATTCCTAGCCTCTGGTAACCACCATACTATTCTTTACCTTCATGAGATACACTTTTTTAGCTCCCACATATGTTATCTTTCCATGCTTGGCTTATCTCACTTAACATAATGACCTCCAGTTCCATCTATGTTGCTGCAAATAATAGCATTTTATTCTTTTATATGGTTAAATAATATCCCACTGTATATATAAGCCACATTTTAAAAATCCAGTCATTGATAGGCACTTAGGTTGACTCCCTATCTTAGAGATTGTGAATTGTGCTACAATGAACATGGAAGTGCAGATATCTCTTTGATATACTGATTTCCTTTTTCAAAAATAAATATATTCAGCAGTGGGATTGCTGAATTGTATGTAGTTGTACTTTTCAGTTTTTTGAGGAACCACCACACTGTTTTCCATAATGGCTGTACTATTTTACTTTCCCACCAATGGTATATCAGTATTCTTTCTCTGCATCCTGGCCAGGATTTGCTGTATGTTTTTTTTTTTAATAATATTCATTCAGATAGTGACAGGAGGCAAACAAATTCCTAGGCACATGGGGACAGGTCCCAACCTTCCAGCCAAGGACAGTCTAAAGCCTGAAAACTGAGTTGCCAGTTCCAGATAGAGTCTATGGCTAGAGTAACAACTTCCATCCCCATCTTACCCAATTCCTTTCGATTGTTTCCTTCCAGTTGATGCCTTTTAACCAACTGAATTGTGTTCTTTTCAAGACCACCCATGGACCAGTCAGCATGCACCCCTACATTCTAAGTCCACAAAAACCCCAGGCTTAACCTTACAGGTGTCAACCAACTTCAGGTCCCCTGTTGTTATTGAGAGCTTTTATTTCACTCAATGAAATTCTATTCTGCCTTACGTAATCTCTGCTGTTTGCATGCCTCATTCCTCTTGGTCATGAGACAAGAAACCGAAACTCTCTAAATGGCAGAAGTGAAATGACTGTAACTCTCCTGCCTGCCAAGCTGTGGGTGGTTGGAATAAAAGAGCTGTAACCCTCTCTCCCACTCACTGAACAACAGGAGACAAGCCACTGGGTACCACTCTCTCCTGTTTACTGAACTATAGAAGTGAAAAAGCCACTGGGTGCCACATACTCCTGCTCACTGAGCCACAGTAGTGAGGAATCTGCTGGGCACTCTCCCTCCCACTCACTGAACTACAGGAGCAAAAAATGGCAAAACAATTCTAACTCAGGTGAGATGATATCTAACTGTGGTTTTAATTTTCCTGGAAAGGACTTTTTGAAACTAAGTTAAGCAAGGTGCAAAATGAGTCAAACAATTCTTCAGGGTTGAAAGAAGGTCTTCTTTATTTAACTACCAGGACTAATAAGAAGAAGAAAACACATACACATATGTGTATGGTATATCTATTTTACTAGTTTATATTTATATATCTATGAGAGTTTTAAATTATGTATGTATACAATATATACAGATATAATATTTAAGCATAGAAGGTTATAAGAACAAGAGGAGAAAACATACATACATGTGGTTGAATGAGATTCTACTCAACCTCTTCATTTCTATAACAATATAATAGCATTTGGTTTTCACAATCCTTCATGCAGAGACAATAGCACCAAATATATTCCAAATTCTCCCTTGGCTATGATTGTAGCTCAAGCTCCAACATTTGGCTAGAAATATGGGAGAGCCTGTGTTCTTCTTATATTTGTCCCTCTCTGCCCCAATCCCTGGCAAACAAAATTTTTTTTTCACTGTCTTTATGGATTTTGCCTTTTTCCAGAATGTCATATAGTTGAAATCATATGGTACATAGCCTTTATCGATTGGCTTTTTTCACTGTGGTTATATGACTTTAAATTTCCTCAAAGTCTTTTTATAACTTGATTGCTCATTTCTTTTTATCACTAAATAATATTTTATTTTCTTTGTGTACCATAGTTTATCCACTTGCCTATTGAAGGACATCTTGGTTGCTTCCAAGTTTTGGTAGTTATGAATTAACCTGTTATGAACATCTGAGTGCAGGTTTCTAACTTTCAACTCCTCTGAATGAATACCAAACTGGATCATAAGGTAAGAGTATGTTCATTTTTTTAAAAATTCACAAAATTTTTTCCAAAGTGGCCATACCATTTTGCAGTCCCACTAGCAAGAATAAGAGCTCCTATTGTTCCATATCCTCATGAGCATCTGGTGTTGCCAATGTTCTGTATCTTGGCTATTATAGTAGCTGTGCAGTGTTATATCATTTTTGTTTTAATTTGTAATAGCTTGATAACATATAAAGTTGAACATCTTTCAATATGCATATTTGACTCCCCTATATCTTCTTTGTTGAACAAAGTGTCTTTTTAGGTCTTTTGCCCATGTTTAACTAGTTTGTTCATTTTCATATTGTTGACTCTTAAGAGTTCTTTTTACATATTTGGCAACAGTTCTTATCAGATGTCTCTTTTGCAAATATTTTTGCCAAATCTGTGGCCTGTCTTCTTAATCACTTGGTTTTTACACAGCAGTAGTTTCAAATTTTAATGAAATCCAGCTTATTAATTATTTATTTTGTGAATTATGCCTTTGGTGTTGTTTCTAAAAAGTCATGTAATAACCAAGGTCATCAAGGCTTTCTGCTTTTATCTTTTAGGAATTTTATAGGTTTACATTTTAAATTTAGATATGCAATCTATTTTGAACTAATTTTTGAAAATGGTGTAAGGTCTGTGTCTATATGCACTTTTTTCATGTAGATTGCTGTTTCAGCAGCGTTGGTTAAAAAGATAATTGTTTGCTTTTTTGTATTACTGTTGTGACTTTGGGCAGAGATCGGTTTGTCAAAGATCAATTGATTATGTCCAAGTGGATCTATAATGGGGCTCTCTTTTCTGTTCTTTTGTTTTGTTTTCTGTTTTGTTTTCTGATTTTTGTTTTGTTTTGTTTTTTTTAGTCAATTATTTTGCCAGTACTATACTGTCTTGATTACTATAGCTTAATAGTAAGTTTTAAATTGGTATACTGTCTCTGACTTTCATCTTCTATTTCAGTATTGAGTTGGATAGGTCTTTTGCTCTCCCATGTAAACTTTGGAACCAGTTTGCCAATATACATAAAATAACTTGTTGTGATTTTTATTGGAATTTTTTGACTCTAGATCAAGTTAAGAACTGACATAAGTATTATCATCCATGAACATGGAATATCTCCCCACTTATTGAGTTTTCTTTGCTATCTTTCATCTGACTGTTATAGATTTTCTCATATGAATCTTGAATATATTTTTTTAGATTTTAAAAAGTTCATTTTGGGAGGTGATCATGTAAATGATAATGTGTTTTATTTCAAATTCCACTTGCTCATTGATGATGTATAGGAAAGCAATTGATTTTGTATATTAATCTTCTATCCTGCAATCTTTCCATAATTGCTTATTAATTCCATGAGGGGCAATTATTTTGGATTTTCTACCTAGACAATTATGTTTATCTGTAAACAGACTTCTTGTATTAAGACTTCTATTATGTTGAAAAGCAGGGGTGAAAGAGAAAATCTAACTTGTTTCTGATGTTAGTGGCAAAGCTTCCAATTTTTACCATTAAGTACAGCCGTGGATTGCATAACCACATTTTGGTAAATGACAGACTGCATTAATAACAATGTTTTCAAAATATTAAAATAACACATTCTTACTGTATCTTTTCTATATCTAGGCATGTTTATGTACACTAACACTTACCATTATGTTATAATTGCCTACCGTATTCAGTACAGTAACATTCAAAACAACTTTGTAGCCTACAAGCAGTAAGCTATAACATATAGTCTAGGTGTGTAGTATGATAGACCATCTAGGTTTGTATAAGTACGCTCTATGATATTCACACAACAAAATTGCCTAATGACACATTTCTCAGAATGTATCTCCATCATAATGTGACACATGACTATGATATTAGCTGTAGATTTTCTTTTTCTGAAATCAAATTGGGTAGGTTCTCCTCTATTTTAGGTTTTTCTGAAAACAAAACAATCTATAACAAAAAGGTGCAGGATTTTGTCAAATGCTTTTTCTTCATCTATTAATGTGATCATGTAAATTTTATTTTTTAGCCTGTTGATGTGATGAATAATGTTCATTGATTATTTTTAATGTTCAACCAGCCATGCATATCTGGAATATATTATGTGGTTGTGGCATATAATTCTTTCTACACATTATTGTATTGAATTATCTAACAGTCCATTGAAAATTTTTGCATCTATATTCATGAGAGATATCTGAAATTATTTTCTGTGTAACGTAACTGTCTGTTTTTGGTGTTAGGGTAATACTGGCATCATAGAATGCATTAGGAAGCATCCCCACTGCTTCTATCTTCTGGAAGAAATTATAAGTTAGTATAAATTTCTTCCTTAACTATTTGGTAGAATAATTCACCAGTGAACATGTCTAGGCCTAGTGTCTTCTGTTTGGAAGGATTTAAATTATTGATTTAATTACTTTAATAGATATGAGCCTATTCCAGTTGTCTAGTTTTTCTTGTGTAACTTTTGGCAGATTATATCTTTCAAATAATTTGTCCATTTCATCTAGGCCATCAAATTTGCAAGCATAGAGCTGTTAATAACATTCCCTTATTATTCTTTTAATGTTCATGGGATTTTTAGTGATTTTCCATCTTTCATAGCTGATGCTAGTACTTTGTTTATTCTTTCTTCTTTTCTTGGACTAATTAGAGGCTTATTGATTTATTTATCTTTTCGAAGAACCAGCTTTGAGCTTCGTTTGCTCTATTAATTTTCTGTTTTTTATTTAATTGATTTCTAATATAACTTTTTTATTTCTTGTCTTTCACTTACTTTGCATTTAATTTGTTCATCTTTTTCCAATTTCCTAAGATGGAAGTCTAGATTATTGATTAATATTTTTTCTTTCTTAACATACTCATTCAAATATGTAATTTTCCCTCTGTGCATTGCTTTTGCTGTACCTCACGCATTTTGATGAGTTGTACTTTTATTTTTATTTAAAAATATTTTAAATTTACCTTCAGATTTTTTTAACCTTTGTGTGTTTTAGAAGTGCATTGCTTAATCTTCAGGGATCTGGTGATTTTCCAGCTATCTTTCTATTACTGAATTCTACTTTAGTTCTGTTGTTGTGTGAGAGCAAACACTGTATGATTACTTTTTAAAAACTTCATTAATAGGTATTTTGTGGCCCAGAAAATTTATCTTTGTGAATGTTTTATGTAAGCATAAGAAGAATGCGTAATTTAATGTTGGATGAAATAGTTTATAGATATTAATTATATCCATTTGGTTGATGGTGTTACTGAGTTTGACCACACCCTTACTAATTTTTCTCCATGCTGAATCTATATGTGATAAAAGGATGTTAAAGTCTCCCACAATGAATACATTGTTGCTATTGTCTGGAACAAGCTTTGCTAGCTAAATTAGAAATAAGAAAAATAAAAGTTTATATTCGACCTTCACTTATGCTCTAATCTTCTTCCTCTCTTTATAGATCCAGGTTTTTTTACCTAAACAATTTTTCTTTCTCTACTTTTTGTTAAACATATTATAAAAAATAAATTTTGTTTCTGTTAAAAATAATTTTTCTAAAAAGACTAAGATAATGAATTTATATATCATGACTTATTTGGTAGTTTTATATTTAAAGCCTGATTTATATTATTGAATGAGGAAAGTCTTATAAAATTAATTTCTTTGTGAGGTTGAAAGTTTTTTCCTCTCCCACCTTTTATAGTGGCTCCACAGTTCTTGAATATTCTGTTCTGTTTTTTCTCTTTTCAGTCTTTTTTCTGTTTGATTTTTAATTTGCAAGTTTCTATAGCCACTTTGTCCGGTTCAAAGATTCTTTCTTCAGCCATGTTCATTCTGATAATGAGCACATTAAAGCATTCTTTATTTCTGTTACGGTGCTTTTATCTCTAGCATTTCTTTTTCATTCTTTCTCAGAATTTCCATCTCTCTGCCTACATTATCCATCTGTTCTTTATGTTGACTACGTTTTTTAAAAAAATTAATACATTTAATCTATTAATCCTAAGTTACAAAAATTCCTGCTCTGATAATTCCAACATTCCTACCACATCTGAGTCTGGTTATGATGCGTCTTCAGTCTCCTCAGCTGTATATATTTTTTCTTTTTTGTGTGCCTTGTAATTTTTTGTTTAAAACAGACATTAAATACTAGCTAACAGGAACTGTGGTAAGTAGGTCTTTTATAACATAGTGGTAAGGTGTGGTAGGAGAAGAAACACTGAATAGCCCAATAACTAGGTCTCAGTCTTTCAGCAAATCTGTGTCCCTGGACTGTCAACTTTATTGTTGCTTCTCAATTTCTCCTGCCTTAGGTGAGACAAAATGGCTGAAGTGAACAGGAATTATGTATTTCTCTTCCCCCACGTTGAAGGCTACAGAAGCTAGAGCTGGATATTTCTCTTTCCCCAGGTAATATAGTTTCTCGTAACATCAGCTGATTCAGCTTTTGCAAAGTAGATTTTCCTAACAGTAAACCTTGTTAAAAAGAACAGAATGCTCTGGCATGTTTCAAAATGGTTCCCTTTCCGCCTCTCTCTGCTAGAAACACAAGAAAATTTTTCTCCAATATTCAATATGAGGATCTGGTAGATGCCCTAAGTACACAGCTGTTTTTAACTTTCAGAGCTGTCCACACTGAACTTCCAGAAATTTGTCAAAGTTTCAGTTTTTCTCCCCTAGTATTGGTTCCCTAGTAGGTCTCTGCTCATGGGTTTCTGCTCCAGTAAGTTGTGATTTCTCTGTGTCTGCTGTTCTCTCTCTCCAATTTTGAGGGCAGTGGTTTGCTCTGTGGCCTTACTTCTCTTACAGATCTAAGAATTGATTTTTCAGTTTAACTTTACACTTATTAAACTCTTTATTGTTTTTCTGGCAACTTTCAAACTCCTTATATGCAGAGTCAGAAACCAGAAGTCACAACACCTTTTAAAACTCTTCAATTCACAGCATATTAATTAAGTTCTAATTGTCCATAATTTCTTAAATATACTTAAAATGTCACTTGGCCAAAACAAGGCATAGACTATGCTTACATATAGAAATCTAAAAATAATTTTGATTAAAAACAGACAAAAACATAAAATATGTTGTTATTTCTACTCCCTAAAGTAAAATAACCTCTATATTTAATTTAGATCCTTTTAAATAGCCTTGTCTATTCCTTTCCATATTAAATATCTTTTCAATTTAACTGGAGCATGTAAATTACTTTGAAATGATGATAATGATAACAGAAAAGATTCTTTGTATTTTTATTAGAAAGGTTTTTATAATTTTTTAAGCAAAAGAGGCATAAGGAAACTTAAGAAATACTGTGCCCAATTATCTTGTCTTAGAGATATGCTGCCCCAAGTCATAAAAGTAATCTGTTAGAGAAACTTACCAAACTTGATTCCCTGACTCTGGATCTATTGCTTTTACTACTGCAAGAGGCTCATGTGGATTTTGTTTACTTTATCTTTCCTTGTTTTTCAGGGGCATAGAGGGTGTGGAGCTGCATGGAGAGACGCATTTGGGCATTGTTTTCTGGTTATCAGTAATTTTATTTGCTTACTTCTAAGGAGTTTTATAAAATGTTTACACACAACTAAACAAGCAACTTAAATTACAAAAACCTTTTGGAGGAGGCACAAAAATAAATATTCCGGGATCCATCATGATTAGTAACTATATTTTACTTTTACTTTTATGTTTTCCAAAGCTAAAATAAAGCATGGAGTTAGGTAATACCATTTGCCAATGGCAAAAACATACCATTTTCACATGATAGAACTTATCCGCATACCAAATGATCAAATTTAGTTACTGGTAGTTTTTCCAACTAATTGCTTGGAATATGAATAAAAACATACATATAATTGTTTTCAACATTGCTTCTTCTGATGGTAGACTTTCTTCAGATGACTCTTAAGTTTATAGGTATATCTGTGTGTATATACCTATAATCGAAGCAGAACATTATTGATAATTAAAGAAAGTGTTGTAGGAGGTGGAGTAAGTCTTGGGAAGGGGTGCTGCTATTTATGTTCATCTACGTGGCTTCAGTGATCTCTATAATTACAAACAATAGGGTCATGCAGAATGGATAAATATCATCTTAATACTATTTTATCAGTTATAGTCATCCTAACCCAGGCTCACTGCAGCCTCTGTTTCTGGGGCTTAAGCGATTCTTGTGCCTCAGCCTCTTGAGTATGTGAGATTACAGGCACCCACCAACACTCCCAGCTAATTTTTTTGTATTTTTAGTAGAGATAGGGTTTTGCTATGTTGGCCAGGCTGGTCTTGAACTCGCAACCTCAGGTGATCCACCTGCGTTGGCCTCCTAAAGTATTAAGATTACAGGCATGAACCACCATGCCTGGATCATATTCAGCTTTTTCAATTAAAAGAGAATCCTTTTGCAAGAATATAATGGGTAACACAATTGATGAGTCTGGCTTTGATTCTTCCCCAGAATGAGGACTATCTAACATCTTCATGAAGTTTGAGGAAAACTAAATTATCATCAAAATTTTTTGAGGTGATTTTTTTGATTTTGGATGAGCAAAGTTGATTGAGCAAGCATCCTGTGAACTCCAAGTTTAGCCCTAAAGCCTGGAAAATAGAAAAAGTGGGTTTTTAAAAAATAATAATACGTATTTTAATGTTTAATATTATATATTACTATTTTTAATAGTAAATAATGTATTATCAATTGGGTTAGCTAAAATGAAAGTCACACTGTTTTAGGCATGCCTAGGTGGAAAAGTTATAATGCAAAATTTTAATTAGAAATAGAATTGAGAAAGTGGGATTATATTCATTTTGGTAGAATTAACTATGGATTTTTTTATTACGTTCTACTTCAACAAGTTGAGGATGAAGTAAAGTACAATTGTTTGTATACCAGTTTTTAAACCAGACATTAAAATAGCTATCTACTTACATTACTGTACTTACTAACGAACAATTCTATAAATCAGATGCTGGTATACCCATTTAACAGACCAGAAACAGGTAAAAAAACCTCCAGTAACTTATTCAAAAGCAGCCAGATAATACATTATAACATAGGTATTGCAATACTGGCTTATTAACTCCAAATCTCATCTTCCTTTAAGTTCTTTTTATATTTTTAAAATAACTAATGGTGTTCATAGAAACACACTGTTTATAATGTGAACTTGCAATAGTTTCACAGACAAGGAAAACATATGGTTTAAGCAAACATGTCTTCATTAGTTACTATTTCTCCATTCTAAGATCTTACCTGAAGGAATCTTTAAAGTATTCTAGGTTTGTTTTTACAGTTCTTAATTATTCCATCATTCTCTCCCTCAAGGTGAAGTCTTATTGCTACCTCTTAATTTTACCAACATGTTTCGTACTACCTTGTTATTTCCCACAGCAGCTAGCATTGTTTCTTGTTGTGAGTAGCCTCTCTGTTAACCATAGTCACTTATCTACCACTGCGTGATACTACCAACTCAAACCATTGGAGTAAAATGATTTATTATTTCTTAAGATTCTGTGGTTACACCCAGCAGTTTTTTTGTTTTTTGTTTTTTGTTTCCCAGTACCTCCTTGTCTCATTCATGGGATTGCAGTTTACTGTGACTCAGCAGAAATTGGATGGTTTATGATGATCTGGTTCCCGTATATCTGGAGTTGTGGTGCTGGCTATCTGTAGATCCTCTCTCTTTCAAGTTGGTCTGTCATCATTTAGAAGTGTAGCTTAGCTTCCTTAAAAGAGAGAAAAAAACATAAACAACAAGGACTCTTGGGGCTATTCTCTAGCATTCACATAATGTTTAATTTGCCTAATCCTATAGGTCAAAGAAGTCATAGGACTAGCCTGGATTTAAGATTTGGGGAAATAGTCTCCACCTTTTGATAGGACTGTAAAATATTGTGGTCATGTTTTCAATCTGCTATAATCACACATATTTATGTTAGTATTATTAGGAAAAGTTCTAGTATTGGTAGTATTAAGAGATACGGAATAGTGTAGAACTAATATCTCCAACTCCAGAGCATGATGGCTCTTGGTTCAAACCCCAGCACTACTTCTTATATCGCTGTAAACGTGGGAAATTTAAACTTGGGAAAATTAATAAACCTTTCTGTATCTCAGTTTTCTTATATTTAAAATAGGGGTGTTTTAATAGTATCTACCAATAAGGGTATTAAGAGGATACAATTGTTGATATCATAAAGTGCTTAGAACAGTACCTAGCTTGTAGTAAGCACTACATAAGTGTTTAAATTTTCCATATTCTGTAATATTATAATTATTTAATTAATATACTAATGAAATACTTTGACGCAATTAAGTACTTAATCCATATTTGATCCTTAAATTTGGATAGTGTCCACATTTACCATTGTTTCAGATTAGTTTAAAGTCCATATTGGGATGTATATAATACTATCTCATTTTTCTTCACCTGCCTTCCTTGCAGGTTAACCTTCTAAATATTCTTTCTCTCTCTCCAAGCCATAGTCAATAAGTTTCTAAATACAATCAGTTACATGTCTTAAAACTATTTTCTTTCATTTCACTCTTTGCCACTGCCTTGATTGAGACTTTCAGAACCTCGTGAATAAAATATTATAGTGACCTGCTTATAAATATGACAACTTGCTCTTTGTCTTGGTTAAAATGATCTCAAATACAAAACTTGAGACAAGGAGATGGGTACTGACAGACAATCTATTTCGGAGGTGATCACAGGCAGCAGTGTTCAGGGAATGAGATGCTGGTGTGGGAATCAGGTTTGAATCCACTGAGAGTGTTGACAAATGTGAAGATTCATCACATGAAAAATGTGAGCAGTGCATTTATCAATCAACTTTCATCCTTCATGGATGAGAATCTAAACATGGGAGCCTGAAAACACCCCTACTTCACCTCCCCGCTAGGACTTCTGTGCTGTGCTTAAGGTGAAACTATAGCAACAAAAATTTCCTCGAACAAATTATAAATTATACATCTTGCAATTGAGGTAAGACAGTGGGAAAATTTGGTGAATGTGCGCTCACAAGATGTGACTGAAATCAAAAGTGGATTGAAGGAATATAATGCAGTCAACAGAGGCATCTGCTACATCCACATATAACTTCCACCCAGTTACCAGAATAAACCTTCTCTCTTAGTCCATGTAGGCTGCTATAACAAAATACCATAGACTGGGTAATTTATAAACAATAGAAATTTATTTCTCCAACTTCTGGAGGCTGAGATGTTCTAGATAAAGTCTCCAGCAGATTCGGTGTCTGGTGAGGACCCACTTCCTGGTTTTTAGAGGGTTATCTTTTTGCTGTGTTTTCACGTGGGAAAGTAACAAGTGAATTCACTGAGGAGGGTAGAGGGTGCTTGTTATAAAGGACTAATAACCTCTCAAAGACCCCACTTATAAATATGCTTTAAAGTGTAAATTTTGGTGGAGATGTAAGTAGTCTATAAGCGCCTTCTATGACCTAAATCTGACCTCATCAAATTCCATTCCCCAAAGATGTCCACCTACTAATCTCCAGGAACTAGTGAATATGTTATGTTACATGTCAAAAGAGATCGTGCAGATGTAATTAAAGTTATGGACTGTAAATGGGGGGATTATCCTTGATTATCTGGATGTGCCCAGTGTAATTGGATGGGTTGTTAAAAACAAAGAAAGTTTGCCTAGATGTGAGCAGAAGAAAAGTGGTAGAAGATAAGCAGCAAAAAGTGAAGTCAGAGAGATTCCAAGTGTGAGAAGGATTTGATGAGCCATTGCTTTTCTGAAATGAGAGGGCTGCATATAAGGAATAGAAAGAATTAAAAGCTAAAGTCTACCTCTAGCTGACAGCCGTCAATGAATAAAGAACACAGTTCTACGGTTATTAGAAACTGGATTCTTTCAACAATCTGAATGAACCAGAAAGCAAATTCACCCCAAAGCCTCCAGAGAAGAGCCCAGCCAATAAATACTTTGACTTTAGCCTTGTAAATCTTGGGTCATAGAAACCAGTTGAGCCTAATGGAATTTTTAACCTGTAAAACTGTGAAATAATACATTTGTATTGTTTAAACCACTAAATCTGTGGTACTTAGGCAGCAATAGACAACTTCTACAACATGCAGAACATTTCAATCATTTTCCATCACTTTGCTGGATAATGACCAATGAATTTATTTGCAGAACGTTTGATGTTAACCCAGCCTAGACTTTCAATGTCAGCTCCTGCAAAATCCCCGAGAGATCCAGCTGAAACAATACCAAAACTACTTTCATGATTTCTCCCCATCTATTCACATCATCTCATCATGCTTTTTAAAATATGCATCAGGATTTTGAACACTGTTCTCTTTGTCCTAACTTACCATGTCTTCTCTGCCTTATATGTTTCTATTCAAATTGTGAAAGAATTCTCACCTAAACACAGAAGCAAAGAAAACTCTTTTAAGCTCGAAAAGCAAATAATAGAGCAAAACAAAGTAGAGCTAAAATAAAATATGTGGAAATGTAAATGTATTTAGGAAGTTCTGAATCATAACGTGATAAAGCAGGCGAAGGAGGAAAATAACCGATTTTGAATGATCCTGGATGCTATTGTAAGGGGCTTATTCTTTTAGTTTATCATTTGAGAGAATCCACTGAAAGGTATTTTGTAAAGGAGTTGTGTAGATTGGAGGCTTTTTATAATAGTGCTCTCCAACAGTATGAAAGAGACATTCGAAAAAGCCATAATGAAAGTAATCCATGTCATTAATGGGAAAGATACAAATTAGAAAGAGGTTTGTAAAATAAGCATTGGTGGAGACAATAATACCTAAGAAATATTTGGTTTAGTGTATTCAGCAATAAAAAAAAAGAATTAATATTACACACAACCTGAATGAATCTGAAAAAATATTATATTGAACAAAGTAAGTGACATGCAACAGAATAGGCATAATATGGTTCTGTTTATTAAAGTTCCAAAAAAGGTAAATCTAAATTGTGGTGATAAAACCCAGCTTAATGATTGCCTTGGAAGGATGACTCTGACTCTAAGAAGTTACTAAATATTGTAACTTTATATGACTCTAAAATATTTGGAAAATATTTTATGACTTGATTAAGGTGATGTTTATATAGGTGAATACATTTGTCAAAACTCAACAAACATACATTAAAATATATGCATTTTATTTTATGGAAATTATAACTCAGTAAAGTCTATTAAAACATTTAGAGGCAAAATTAGTAAAAATATATAGATGTGAGGGGTAAGGAGAGGAGATATTCAGGTAATGAAGCCAATAACTTCAACATGGGCATAAGAACATGGGAATGTCATGAGCTGAGTGAGGAAATCCATAGGAGAAGTAGGATAAAGGGATATGATAATGATGCATTCATTTTGCAATATTAAGTCCGCAGTGTGCATGAAATCTCCGCAGAGAGCTGATTGTATTTTTGAGATTGAAGTCCAGGATAAGACATGAAAACTTCTATTTCTGTCATCAGTTTTGCTACTGTCCATGTGCTTTAATTATTATTATTATTATTATTTTGGTTTAGTTCATATAATGTGATGATTCAGCTTTTTTTTTTATTGTGCTTTAGGTTCTGGGGTACATGTGCAGATCATGCAGGATTGTTGCATAGTACACACATGGCAATGTAGTTTGCTGCTTCCATCCCCCCGTCACCTACATCTGGCATTTCTCCCCAAGTTATCCCTCCCTGACCTCCCCACCCCACTGCTGTCACTCCCTTGTCCCCCCAACAGACCCCAGTGTGTGATGCTCCCCTCCCTGTGTCCCTGTGTTCTCATTGTTCAACATTCACCTGTGACTGAGAACATGTGGCATTTGATTTTCTGTTCTTGTGTCAGTTTGCACAGAATAATGGTTTCCAGATTCATCCATGTCCCTACAAAGGACACAAACTCATCATTTTTTACAGCTGCATAGTATTCCATGGTGTGTATATGTGCCGCATTTTCCCTGTCCAGTCTATCATTGATGGGCATTTGGGTTTATTTATATTTTAACTAGTCATGGCTGATATCCTGGACAACCATTCATGTTTATATATTTATTAGTTCTGTGACTTGCTACATTAGCAAACTCTCAAGTTCTCATCAGAACTTAGAAACCCATGGGTTTCTAAATCAGTCCCATGGATTTCCTATGGAGACAATCATAATAGCTGCAAATAATGAAATTACTTTCTTTTCCTCAGTATTTCGTATTTTATTGTTATCCTCATTCTCTCCCATATTGAAGACACTTTTGGCACAACGATAGGGAATAGAAGCCCAATGCCTTGATAAGGCTCTGAAATAAGATGTTCCTTGCAATTCATTGACGACCAGAACAGGGAAAGAACCAATCAGTGTGGTCTAATCTTAGCAGCATGTGCTTTAGAGTTACAAAAAAATAGTTTTATGTCTTAAGAATGTCATTTTAATAGTGGTATGATCTTGGACAAGTTGTTTAACAACCATGAGGCAAAATTCGCAAAAATGTAAATTGAAAAGAAAGAATAATAATGCTTTGCATATGCATTTCTGTGAAAATTAAGTAGTAATGCAATACCAGATATGGTAAGTTGTTTGAAATAATACCATAATATTCACAAATATTCTTTTCTAATATCCATGTCTTTTTACAAAGATTTTGCAGCAACTTCCTTGAAGGGCTAAAGTTTTTTCTCTGAAATTGGATGGCCTTATGACTTGATTTGGAAAATAGAATGTAGTACAAGTCAATACCTTGAATCTCACACTCAAAAGATTATAGGAACCAAGAAACTTTTATTTTATGAATTTCTGTTTTCAGTATCACTGATGTTGAGCAAGTAATTGGGTAGTTTTTGTCAGCCAAAATGAAAATCTTCTCATCGAACAATTAAGTCTATTCATATTTATTTCTATGACTGTTATTACTGATCTCAGCTATGAGATTTATAATTGCTATTTTTATTACAGTTGATGTAATGGTCATGTAATGAATAATTTTTCTTTTTTTAAATTTACTTGATGTTTAGAAATATCAGTAGTTTTGATCCAATGGTTATCTTTATAACTTTAATTTTTTTAAAGCCATTAATCTCTGGGATTTTTTCTTTTTACATTTTACTCTGCTACTTCTTATGGGGTCTTTTGATCCCACCTATTGATTTTTCAGTATTCATTGACTATATTTTTCTTATTCCAATCTCCCTTTTCCTACCATTCTTTACTTGCATTATTTCGACTCTGTCAGAATACATTCTGATTTATATATGTATACATATTGAAATATACATATGTATGTGTGTATATGTATATGTGTATATCTAAAATAATTTTTTGGCCCTTGCCTTTACAATCAAACAATCATGAACCATGCTTTTGCCAGGGTTTATTCAGTCGTCTCTTGGTTAGATGAATCACATTTTTTAACGCAGGAATTAATATACAGCCAGAGGCCAAATCTGGCATACATCCTGTTAAAGTATGGTCCATGAAAGATGTTTTTCACAATTTTAAACAGTTGTTGTAGAAAAACAAGATAAAAAGGAAATCTGACAGAAACACATAGAACCAACAAAGCTTAAAATATTCATTATGTGACTCCTTAACAAAAACATTTCTGACGATTCTAGTCAATTGCTTGAGAACAGCTAATGAGTATAGTATTCCCTAAGCTCTTCACTATTCAAAACAATATTTAAATAGCCTTGATATTTGATGGACAACTTAATAGTAAATATCCCTTGTTCACTTGTTTTTTAAATTAAATTTCTTTGAAAAATGATGCTCCATTAAAGCCTTGCTTTTTATATTGTTTTGATAAATCTGATGCCAGTCTAATTGCATTGTCTTAATTGTAATTTCGTTTGGTGGCTGTGATGGTTAATTTTATATGCCAACTTGGCTTGTCCATGGTACCCCGATATTTGTTCATACATGTCTGAATATTGCTGTGAAGGTATTTTTAAATTAGATTAGTATTTAAATAGTAGACTTTGAGAAAAATAGGTTACTCATCATAATGTGGGTGAACCTTATCCAATTAGTTGAAAGTCAAGAAAATTAAGACTGATCTTCCCCAAGAAAGAAGACATTCTCCCAGTAGACAATCTTCAGATTCAACATCAACTCTTCCTTAGGTCTTTAATGTGTCATTTTATCCTGAAGATTTTGGAATTGCCAGCTTTCCCAATAGCATGAACCAATTTTTTAAAATAAACCTCTGTGAGGGTGTTTGTGTGTGTGTGTGTGTGTGTGTGTGTGTGTGTGTGTTGTATCTGTGTGTAAACAGATAGATGCACATATATTTATAATCATATACATATTCATATGTATATATTTATAGATATATTTATATATGCATAGGCATTTTCATATATGTTCATAAATATATATAAAATTATATAGAGAAAGAGACCTTTTATTTCTATCACTGTTCCCCTATCTTTAATATGTATTTTTCTCCAACTGCTTTTGAGATTATTTCTTAATCTTTAGGTCTCAAATTTAATTATAATGTAGTTCTTTGGTTTTTTTTTTTTTTACTAAACATTCTTGGTATTTACTTCACTTTTAAAATCCTTGGGTTACTGTAAATTACCAAATTTGAAAAATTTTCAGGAAATAATTCTTCAAATAGTTTTCTGCACAATTTTTTTCTCTCTTCTTTTCCTGGAACTCTGATAGAAATACGTGAATATAAGCTGCTCTCCCACTACAGAAAAGAAAGTTCCTTTTCCTGTGATTTTTAAAGGAAAATCTTTATAGAGATGAAATTCATATACCACATAATTCATGCATTTAAAGTGTATAATTTAATGTTCTATAGTGTATTCATAGAGTTTTGCTATAATCAGCATAGTTCATTTTAGAATACTTTTGTCATTCCCAAAATAATGTATACTCTTTACCTTACAACCTTCCCATTGTCTCTAGCCCTAGGCAACCACTAATCTAACTTCTGTCTCTATAAATTTGCTTATTATGGGCATTGGACATATATGGGATCACACTAATGTTGTCTTTTGTCACTGGCTTCTTTCACTTTACTAAGTGAAACATTATACTTAATGTTTCAAAAGGTGATCCACCTTGTATCATGCATCAGTGCTTCATTCCTTTTTGTGGCTGAATGATACTTCGTTGTATGGATATAGAACAGTGGTCATCCATTTATCAGTTGATGAGTCTTTGAGTTGTTCCCATATTTTGACTCTTTTGCTCTTTGACTTTTAATGTAAAAAGAAAAAAGGAAAATCCTTAAACAGGACTTTTTCATGAGACTTCCAGAAATGTTGAGCCCGGGGAAAATATTAATTAGGATCAAACTGGGAATTTTGAAATACTGCTTTTTATTTTATTTATAAACCATCCTTCTATAATATAAATATGATAAAGTAGGAATTTTATCTGTGTGGATTATGTTCTATCTCTGGATTAGATGGTCAGTTATCTATAGAATTAATAGATGAATGTATTTTCTGCCTCCAATACCAGGGAATAGTCCCCACTTAAAAATTTCTTTGGGGTTGGGAGCAGTGGCTTACACCTGCAATCCCAGCACTTTGGGAGGCCAAGGCAGGTGGATCACTTGATGTCAGGAGTTCAAAACCAGCCTGGTCAACATGGTGAAACCCTACCTATACTAAAAATACAAAAATTATCTGGCCATGGTGGTGGGTAACTCTAATCCTCGCTACTTGGGAGGCTGAGGCAGGAGAATCACTTAAACTCAGGAGGTTGAGGTTGCAGTGAACCAAGATCACGCCATTGCACACTATCCTGGGCAACAAGGGTAAAACTTCATCTCAAAATAAAATTCTTTAGGTAAACAGTATTTCCTCACACTTTTTGTGGTGTGAGACAGTTTGATTATTCCCATGATTTATTCCATACTTAAGGGCAGAATATGTCTACTGTTAGTTTTTTAGAGACTATTTCAAGATTTTGCTGTAGCCATAAAAGAAGGTCCTAAATTTTATCTGAAGACTGTCTAATATGATACTTTAATAGTTATTATTTAAGGTCACAATTTGGGGATCTAGAAAATCGTCTCATACTGAATTATATTATCTTCATCTCTTCATTTCATGCATATTCAACCAAACATTTGTTCAACACATACGACTTTGCTGATGACTTTGCTGATAAATGAATTCACTGGCAGCTCGGCAGCTCAGTAAATGCAAAAAGAAAACGAAAAATATAGCCAAACTATTTTTCAGTTCTTTTTGAGATGTGTTCTTACTTTGTTGCCCAGGCTGGGATACAGTGACATGATCGTGGCTTACTGCAGCCTCCAACTCCTATGCTCCATCAGTTGGCTTCCCAAAGTGCTGGGATTACACACATAAACCAACATGCCTGAATCTTGCAGTTATTCTAATCAATGTGTAGTTTCTATTTATACTCTTTGAATCTGACCTGCCCTGGTGATTTCGTTTGAAGGATAAAATTTAGAAATGAGGTAAGACTTTTAAGCCTTGACCTTAGGAAGCCTTGCAGATTCCACTCTTGCTGTCATTGTGGACCTCATCACCATTTGAGTAAGTCTGGGCTGACCTACAGGAGGCAGAAACAGACTATCCAAGAAGAGTCCCCTGGAATCAATGAGCCATGAGACAACCTGGTAGCTGACCACGTATTTCACATGAGTCTTGCCAAAACCAGTGGAAAACTTAACACAGATAAATGTGGCCCAAACTGCAGACTTACAGAATAGTGTTATTAAATCAATAATATTTTCAGCTACAAGTTTTGGGTTGAGTGGTTAAAACATAAAGTTAAATAATGTCATTGTATAGTGGCCAAAAAGTCATGTATATCAATAATCACATGGTTAAAATGAAAGTATCAAAAGTTCAGAAAAATGCAGAAATACAGCTGAGAAATTTTTTCATCTTAGCTATTTTGGACTTATCTCTACTTTTTGAATGTAGGGGTAGTCTATTCCACATTTTCATCATGAATTGTTATAAATGAACACATGCAACAGAAGTGTTCTATCAGGCAGTCACTTTCCATTATTTTAGCTTCTTCTGGTCTTTATCTGATCATCTGTGAAATCAACTGTGACTCTGAGAAAGTTGTTGGCAGTTGTAAATTTATTAATTGAAAAGTAGAAAGAAGACTTCTACAAGAAAAAAATGAAAACATGTCAACTGAATCAGAAAAAAATATTAGGTTAAATAATTTTTCTCAGTAAAAACAACCCTTTTTTTCAGATATTTGAAATTGGAAAAATAAAATCTATAGGCATCCACATTGTTAATAATGAGGTGCTTCATGTCCAGCAGCAATTATGGCCAGCCTTCATACAAGTACAAGAAACATGCAGTGAATAAAAATGAAATAGAAGTTTTACTGTCTATGACTAATTCATGTGTGAGTGAAACCAGATGTACAACTTTGGAACTAAAAGCGGCTTATGAAGTCATAAAACGTAATGTTCTTTAGTTTAAAAAGAGGAAATAGAGATTCATAGTGAGTAAGTTCTTTTGCCAGTGACAAAACTAGTATTACACATTGGCCTGGGATCTAAGTTTTCAGAAGTTCAGTTTACTAATTCTTCATATATATATATATATATATTTGACAATTAATTATATATTTTACCATAAAATTCAGATACAGCTTTACTTAGTGATAAGATACAGGTATTTAGAAATCTTAAATATTATATGTAGCATGAATTTACTTAAAATCATTATATACTTTAATCTTCCTTGAAGTACATTGTATTTTTTCTTTATCTTGCAAATTCTGAAATAAACATGACTTTTTAATATGCTTTTGCATATAACAGTTTTGAATGTACGGATTTAGATAACTGCTTCCCATATTATAAGATTTTGCTATTTAATTTTTATTAAAATGTTAGCTAAGTAAGAAATTTATTTATTTCCAAAGTAAATTATAGATATGAAGACAGTGGTTAACATTCTATATTTTGGTGTAAGCTTTGGTATAAGTTTGGGTTTGCTATACATGTTATTAGCTTTCTACTATTAAGGCACTTATTTTGTCTTTATCTAAGTTACTTTATTTCCATGAGACTCAATTATATCATCATTGAAATTACGTAATAAGATTGTTTGGGAAAATGGAAATAATTGTCTTAGTCTGTTTTGTGCTGCTATAAGAAAAAAAATACATGAGACTGGATCATTTACAAAGGATAATAATTTGTTTTCTCATGGATCTGGAAGCTAGAAAGTCTATGATCAAGGTGCTAGCATCTTGCATGGCCCTTCTTCTTGTGCTGTAACGTCAGAAGACATCACATGAGCAAGACAGAGAGAAAAGGGGAATGAACTCATTTTTTTAAAATTAGGAATCTACTCCACCAATAATGAACCCACTGTTGAAATAATGGAATTGATTCATTTGTGAGTTAAGGACTCTCGTGATTTAACCAATTTTAAAGGTCTCACCTCTCAACAAGGTTGCCTTCAGAATTAAGTTTCAAACATGTAAACTTTGGGGGGCATATTTGAACCTTAACATATTATGTACATTGTAAAGATGGGAACTGTAGGATTTATTATCCTTGAATTTGTAGTTTTGGGAAAACATTATTGTTTTTAGTTTGGACATCAAAGACAGGACTCCTGTTTTTGGTAATGGAAAAAATCCTTTAAACATATACCTAAGAAACATTTTGTTTTTGAAATAAGTGCCTTGGAAGAGGTTGGTACCCAAAACAAGAAAAAACCTCAGTGTTGGATATATCAAGATAAGGTGATTGATACTGAGAATTGATATACACATACTCTTCTAATCCAAATCCTCATGTGTTTTCAGCAGATACATTTTAGAGTAATACATATTATTTTTAATAGAAAAAGTAAAGTTTGTAAGTATGTGGAAAATTAACTAGTATGAATAAGCTATTCCCTAGTTAAAACAGAATGGCATAATGATTTTAAAAAATTCTCACTTGAGAAGCTTGACAGTATCAGTATAATTTTAAGTACTAGAATTCTTCCTATTGTACTTTATTTTCCTTTTTCAAATGCTTTTTTTAACCTTTCCTACAGCCTTTTAAAATTAGTTAATTAATTGTTTAGTGGTCAACACTGTCAGAACTAAATTAATATTTATAGAAATATTTCCCGAGTAAGTGTTGCAAATTTCTAGTTATGAGAGAAAATTGTTTTATTATAGCCAGTAGACTAGGATTGATATGCAAAATGATGCATATTTTGTCCTTTATTTTATTTTAACCTGGTTCAAATCAGGGGTACACCAAGCATTTGAATACTCATTAGTTGAGAAAAACAAAACTAAACCAATACTCTAGGTCAGTATATTTTTAACTTTTTAAAAATTTTGATCAATTCTGTTTTTATGCATTGAATACTTGCACTCATGCACACTTAGGTATATAATTTAAAATATTTCTTACTTTTACTAAATGTGATCCACTTCTATATTAATCTGTTCTTTTTCATTTAAAAATGTTCTTTTTCTAGTTTTAGCTCCAACAGTTAACGAGTCTGAAAGTCATCACTTCAGTTCTGACAAGGTAAGAAATCTTAACAAATTGAAAACTTGTGACTTTTCTTAAAGTTATCAGAGACCTGAGGTCACAAAGCAAACTGATATCTTGAAATATGGAGAGAGAGGATGAATCCAAAAGTCATTGCCAAGATCTATTCATCTGGAGCAGAGTCTGCTGGGGTCAGCAAGTCAGAACAAGTAATCTGAATGAATGCTGAGGACTGAGTGTGAACTACAGGGAGAGTGAGTAACTCCTGAGGCTACAGTGTAAGTGGGTACTTTCTCCAGGAACTCCCATCAGTCTCTCAATGTCAGGAGCCAAGAAAGATACCCTCCTGGCTGTAGCGGTGAGAAGGGAAGAATAACCACTGTGAAATAAATTCAAGTTTTACCCACAAAAAGATTTAATCTGTAGGGGAAAAGACTAATATAGTGTTATCCCATCTAGGAGAAGATAACTTCTCAAACACCACACTGCTTGCCTTTGTGTCTCACCTAAGTGAGTATAAAAGGTTAAGAAATGTGTGAAAATCACAGCCCAGAAATATCAGCTCACTAAAAGATAGATTTAATCATAGGATTACACAATATTTTATTTCCCCTACAATTTACCACTACATCTAATAGGTTTCAATGAAATAGCAGATTATAACTAACAACAACAACAAAGCTGCTAGTTTCAGATGCTTCCTGAGAGCAATTATTAGAAAAGCCCAAAGACAATATTGAAGACACAGTAAGAAAAGAAAAAGAATTTTAATCCTTGGCACATGTGACTATAGCAAACATGAAACACAATCCAATTTCAAGCTGGAGTAACATAAATCTTCATACTAAGGTCACATATAATTTAGTACTTATTAACTGATACATCTTGTATGACTTTAACAAAAAGTTATAAGGCCTGCCAAAAGGCAAAAAAATATATTTTGAAAAGACAAAGCATTTATCATAATAAGAGCCAAATATAATATAGATGTTGGAATTGTCAAACAAGGAATTTCAAGTAACTATAAATATATCATAAACATATAAAATAAATAGAAAACAGTTATAAATAAAGTAGATATTAACACAACTATATAAATAATCATTTTAACTGTGAGTGATCTGGATATTTTACTAAAAGACAAAATTGGTAGGATAGAGAAAAAATAATATTTAACTATAAAAATCCACTTGGATGTAGAGACATACATAGATTAAAAGTATATAAATGGAGAGTTACATCATGCTAAGACTAATAAAAGAAAGCTAGTGGAACTATTTAGTTTCCAACAAAGAAAACCACAGTGCAATAAAATTCCAAGGGTTTGAGTGGCATTGTATAGTGCTAAAGGGACCAATTCTCCAAGAAAACATAATAATTCTAAAGGTATATGAAAGATGATAGTATTAGGAGGTGTGGCCTTTGGGACAGTGATAAGGTCATGTATTAGTCAAGGTTCTTTAAAGGAACAGAACTAATAGGAGATATATATATATATTTGTATATAAAGGGAGTTTATTAAGTATTCACTCACACAATTACAAGGTCCCACAATAGGCCATCTGCAAGCTGAGGAGCAAGGAGAGCCGGTCTGAGTCCCAGAACTGAGGAACTTGGAGTTCAATGTTTGAAGGCAGGAAGCATCCAGGATGAGAGAAAGATGTAGGCTGGGAGGCAAGGCTGGTCTAGTCTTTTCACATTTTTCTGCCTGCTTTATATTCTAGCCACACTGGCAATTGATTAGATGGTGCCCATGCAGATTAAGGGTGAGTCTGCCTTTCTCAGCCCACTGATTCAAACGTTAATCCCCTTTGGCAACACCCTTACAGACACACCCAGGATCAATACTTTTTATCCTTCAATCCAATCAAGTTGACACTCAGTATTAACCATCACAAGTCACAGGGTAAAGCTCTCCTACATGAGATTAGCCTCTTATAAAAGAGGCCCAAACAAAACCTCCTCATCCCTTCCAGCATGTAAAGCAACAGTGAGGAGGAGATGCTATCTAAGAATCGGAAAGTAGAAACTCTTCAGACACCAAAACTGCCAGTATCTTGATCTTGAATGTATCAGCATTCAGAACTGTGAAAAACAGACTTCTTTATAGTATAGCTTATAAACTAAGTATAGCTATGGACTAAGACAGAGGCTCAAATATACTTTTATCTTTATAGCTCTAGACTATAAATCAGTATAGCTATAGATTAAGACAGAGACTTAAATATACTTTTATCATTATAGCTATAGACTATAAATAAGTATAGCTATAGACTAAGAAACTCAGATATACTTTTATCATTAATTGATAGAACAAGCAGACAGAAAATTAGTAAAGACATATTTGACATCAAGAACGGTATCAATCAACTCAATCTAATTGACATTCACAGCACACTCCATTCAAAAACAGACTGTTATTCTTAAGCTCCTGTGTTTTATTTTCATAGAGAGTCCGCTTTCTTGGAAATAAAACATACATTTATAATTTAAATGTTTAGAAATCATACAATGCATGTTCTCAGACCATAATGGAATTAAATTATAAATCTGTATCTGAACAATAACTAAGAAATCCCCAACTATTTATAGCATGTACAATGTATTTTCCAATAGCATATGTGACAATAAAGAAATCTCAAGGGAAATGTAAAAGTATTTAGAACTAAATAAAATGGAATTACAGCCTACAAAAATGTATGAGATGTACCAAAAGCAATAATTAAAGAGAAATTTATAACATTAAAGACATATTAGAAAAAAGCAGAAATCAAAAATCAATAGCCTAAGCTTCCACATTAGGAAATTAGGCAAAGAGTGATTTAGTCCTAACATGACTAAATTAATAAAACTTAATAATTAGAACAAAACTCAATGAAATTGAAAATAAGAGAAAAATGGAAAATATCAATAAAATAAAAAGCTGAAAACTTTAAAATATCAATTAAATTGATAAACAATTAGAAAAGCTAACAGAGAGAAAGTGATTATAAATTTTCATTATCAGAAATAAAAGAGTAATCATTACCACTGATGTAGACATCATTAAAGGGTAGTCCAGGTGTCCATTGAACAGTGCTATTTTCACAAATTTGATGTTAGATGATATTTACCAATTTATTCAAAGATATAAACTATTAAAACTCCTATAAGGAGAAGTAGAAAAGTTACATATGTATGAAATACATCATATCACTAATTAACAACCTTACAAAAATAAAAGTAGCCCATATTGTTTTACTGGAAAATTCAACCAATTATTTAGGAAAAATATAAAGTATCAATTATTCGCAACCTCTTCCAAAAAACAGACACAAGAAATATGTTCTAACTCATATTATAGGGCCAACATTATCTAACGGTAAAGTGAAATAAATTTATTACAAAGAAGGAGACTACATACTCATATCTTGCATGAATGGAGACATAAATGTCCCAAAAAATAGTACCTAATTGAAACCAACACTATACGAAAAGAATTATTTATGAGAAACAAATGTGGTTTGTTTCAGGTATTTAAGGTTGATTAATCATTGAAAATCAAATAATATGATTCAACATGTCAACAAGCTAAAGAAGAAAAGTCATGTGATAATGTTATTTGATAGAGAAAGGACTTCTTTAAAAAACCCAATATTGGGGGAGAGAGATCCAAGATGGCCGATTAACAACAGCTCAGGATTGTAGCTCCCAGTGAAAGCGCAGAGAGCGAGTGGACGCCGCACTTTCAGACGAATTTTTGTTGCCCACAGACTAGGAGATTCCCGGCGGAGGAG
>CAUYLG010005868.1:0-49330 GCA_963573385.1 Cacajao melanocephalus | reverse complement strand
TGGTCTATATATCTGTTTTGGTACCAGTATCATGCTGTTTTGATTACTGTAATCTTGTAGTATAGTTTGAAGTCAGGTAGCATAATGCCTCCAACTCTATTCTTTTTGCTTAGGATTGTCTTTGCTATGTGGGCTCTTTTTGGTTCCATATGAAGTTTAAGGTGGTTTTTTCCAGTTCTGTGAAGAAGGTCAATGGTAGCTTGATGGGGATAGCATTGTATCTGTAAATTACTTTGGGCACTATGGCCATTTTCGCCTATTGATTCTTCCTAACCATGAGCATGGAATGTTTTTCCATCACGTTGTGTCCTCTCTTATTTTGTTGAGCAGTGGTTTATAGTTCTCCTTGAAGAGGTCCTTCACATCAATTGTTACTTGTATTCCTAGGTATTTTATTCTCTTTGTAGCAACTGTGAATGGGAGTTCACTCATGATTTGGCTGTCGGTTTGTCTGCTATTGGTGTATAGGAATGCTTGTGATTTCTGCATGTTGATTTTGTATCTTGAGACTTTGCTGAAGTTGCTTATCACTTTCAGGAGAGTTTGTGCTGAGACAATGGGGTCTTCTAAATATACAATCAAGTCGTCTGCAAATAGAGACAATTTGACTTCCTCTTTTCCTAATTTAATATGCTTTATTTCTTTTCCTTGCCTGATTGCTCTGGCCAGAACTCCCAAAACTATGTTGAATAGACGTGGTGAGAGAGGGCGCACTAGTCAAGTGCCAGCTTTCAAAGGGAATGCTTCCAGTTTTTGCCCATTCGGTATGATATTGGCTGTGGGTTTATCATAAATAGCTTTTACTATTTTGAGATATGTTCTGTTGATATCTAGTTTATTGAGAGTTTTTATCACAAAGGCTGTTGAATTTTGTCAAAGGCCTTCTCTGCATCTATTGAGATGATCATGCGGTTTTTCTCTTTGGTTCTGTTTATGTGATGGATTACGTTTATAGATTTGTGTATATTGAACAAGCCTTGCATCCCCAGGAGAAGCCAATTTGATCGTGATGGATAAGCTTTTTAATGTGCTGTTGGATTTGGTTTGCCAGTACTTTGTTGAAGATTTCCACATCAGTGTTCACCATGGATATTGGCCTGTAGTTTTCTTTTTTTAGTTGTGTCTCTGCCAGGTTTTGGTATTAGGATGATGTTGGTCTCATAAAATGAGTTAGGGAGGATTCCCTCTTTTTATATTGTTTGGAATAGTTTCAGAAGGAATAGTACCAGCTCCTCTTTGTATGTCTGGTAGAATTTGTCTCTGAATCCATCTGGTCCTGGACTTTTTTTAGTTGGTAGGCTATTAATTGCTGCCTCAACTTCAGACCTTGTTATTGGTCTATTCAGGGATTCAACTTCTTCCTTGTTTAGTCTTGGGAGGGTGTAAGTATCCAGGAATTTATCCATTTTTCTAGATTAATGGTTTAGGTACGTAGAGGTGCTCATAGTAATCTCTGATGGTAGTTTGTATTTCTGTGGAATTGGTGGTGATGTCCCTTTTATCACTTTCTATTGCATCTATTCAATTCTTCTCTCTTTTCTTTTTTATTAGTCTGGCCAGTGGTCTACATATTTTGTTGATCTATTCAAAAAACCAGCTCCTGGATTCATTGATTTTTTAAAGGATATTTTGTGTCTCTATCTCCTTCAGTTCTGCTCTGATCTTGGTTATTTCTCATCCTCTGCTAGCTTTTTAATTTGTTTGATCTTGCACCTCTGGTTCTTTTAATTGTGATGATAGGATGTCGATTTTAGATCTTTCTTTGCTTCTCATGCAGGCATTTAGTGCTATAAATTTCCCCCTAGTGACTGCTTTAAATGTGTCCCAGAGATTCTGGTGCATGATGTTTTTGCTCTCCTTGGTTTCAAAGAACATCTTTATCTGTATTCATTTCATTATTTATCCAGCACTCATTCAGGAGCAGGTTGTTCCGTTTGCATGTAGTTGTGTGGTTTTGAGTGAGTTTCTTAATCCTGAGTTCTAATATGATTGCATTGCGGTCAGAGAGTCTGTTTGTTATGATTTCCATTATTTTGCATTTCCTGAGGAGTGATTTACTTTCAATTATGTGGTCAATTTTAGAGTAAGTGTGATGTGGTGCTGATAAGAATGTATATTCTGTGGATTTGGGGTGGAGAGTTCTACAGATGTCTATTAGGTCTGCTTGGTCCAGATCTGAGTTCATGTCCTGTATATCCTTGTTAATTTTCTGTCTCATTGATCTGTCTAATACTGACAGTGGAGTGTTAAAGTCTCCCACTATTATTGTGTGAGAGTCTAAGCCTCTTTGTAGGTCATTAGGAACTTGCTTTATGTATCTGGGTGCTCCTGTACTGGGTGCATATATACTTAGGATAGTTAGCTCTTCTTGTTGCATTGATCTCTTTACCACTATGTAAAGCCCTTCTTTGTCTCTTTTGATCTTTGTTGGTTTAAGGTCTGTTTTATCAGAGACTAGGATTGCAAACTTTGCTTTTTTTTTTTTTCCTCTCCATTTGCTTGGTAAATCTTCCTTCATCCCTTTATTTTGAGTCTACGGGTGTCTTTGCACATGAGATGGGTCTCCTGAATACAGCACACCAATGGGTCTTGTCTCTTTATCCAAATTGCCAGTCTGTGTCTTTTGACTGGGACATTGAGCCCATTTACATTTAAGGCTAATACTCTTATGTGTGAATTTGATCCTGCCATTTTAATACTAGATGGCTGTTTTGCCCCTTAGTTGATGCAGTTTGTTCATTGTGTCAATGATTTTTACCATTTGGTATGTTTTTGCAGTGGCTGGCACTGATTGTTCCTTTCTATGTTTAGTGCTTCCTTCAGGAGCTCTTGTAAGGCAGGCTTAGTGGTGATGAAATCTCTCAGCAATTGCTTGTCCATAAAGGATTTTATTTCTCCTTTGCTTATGACACTTAGTTTGGCTGGATATGAAATTCTGGCTTGAAAATTCTTTTCTTTAAGGATGTTGAATATTGGCCCCCACTGTCTTCTGGCTTGTAGGGTTTCTGCCAAGAGATCCACTGGGAGTCTGATGGGCTTCCCACTGTGGGTGACTCAATCTTTCTCTCTGGCTGCCCTGAGCATTTTTTCCTTCATTTTCACCCTAGTGAATCTGACGATTATGTGCCTTGGGGTTGCTCTTCTTGAGGAATATTTTTGTGGTGTTCTCTGTATTTCCCGGACTTGAATATTGGTCTGCCTTGCTAGGTTGGGAAAGTTCTCCTGGATAATACCCTGAAGAGTGTTTTCCAGTTTGGATTCATTCTCCCCATCACATTCAGGTACACCAATCAAGCGTAGATTAGGTCTTTTCACATAATCCCACATTTCTTGGAGGCTTTGTTTATTTCTTTTCACTCTTTTTTCTCTAATCTTGTCTTCTTGTTTTATTTTATTGAGTTGATCTTCAATCTCTGATATACTTTCTTCTGCTTGATCGATTTGGCTATTGAAACTTGTGTATGCTTCACCAAGTTCTTGTGCTGTATTTTTCAGCTCCATCAAGTCGTTTATGTTCTTCTCTAAGATGGTTATTCTAGTTAGCATTTCATCTAAACTGTTTTCAACGTTCTTAGTTTCTTTGCATTGGGTTAGAACATGCTCCTTTAGCTCAGAGAAGTTTGTTATACTCAATTCTGAAGGCTGCTTCTGTCAATTTGTCAAACTCATTCTCCATCCAGTTTTGTTCCCTTGCTGGTAAGGAGTTGTGATCCCTTGGAGGGGAAGAGGCGTTCTGGTTTTTAGTGATTTCAGCCTTCTTGCGCTGGTTTCTTCCCATCTTTGTGGATTTGAAGTTGGTGACATGGGGTCTCTGAGTGGACGTCCTTTCTGTTGATGTTGAAGCTATTTCTTTCTGTTTTTTAGTTTTCCTTCTAAGAGGCCCCTCTGCTGCAGGACTGCTGGAGGTCCACTCCAGACCCTGCTTGCCTGGGAATCACCCTTGGGGGCTGCAAAACAGCAAGTTCTGCTGCCTGTTCCTTCCTCTGGTAGCTTCGTCCCAAAACTGTATCTGCCAGGTATCAGCCAGAGGTATTCTGTATGAGGTGACTCTTTGGATATACAGGGGTCAGGGAGACATTTGAGGAGGCAGTCTGTCCCTTATCAGAGCTCAGGTGCTGTGCTGGGAGCTTCGCTGCTCCCTTCAGAGCTGCTGGGCAGGGACGTTTAAGTCTGATGAAGTGGAACTCACAATTGCCCCTTTTCCCAGATACTCTGTCTCGGGAAGGTGGGGCTTTATTTATAGGTTCTTGAGGGCCTGCTGCCTTTTTTTCAGAGATGCCCTGCCAAGCAGACCCTGTCTAGTCACAGTCTGCCTACAGAGGTGTTGCTGAGCGGCTGCAGGCTCCGTCCAGCTTCTGTGTAACCTTCCTTGCTATTTTACACAGGCAAGGTTAGAGCTGCTCAGTAATGGCGGATGCCCCTCCCCCCACCAACCTCAACTGTTTCAGGTCAAGCTCAAACTGCTGTGATGGCTGCAAAAATCTCTAGCCAGTGGGTTTCAGTTTGCTGGTCTTTGTGGGGGTGGGACCCGCCAAACCAGCTCACTTGGCTCCCTGCCTTCAGCTCCCTTTTATTCAGGGGAACGGGCAGTTCTGTTTCACAGGCATTCCAGGTGCCGGCTAAAATGGCTGTCCAGTTTTGTGCTGGAAACCTGCAGTGCTGGCTAAAACAGCCCCCAGCTTTGTGTAGGAAACCCGCACGCTGGTGTTGTGGGAACCGGCAGGAATCTCCTGGTCTGTGAGCTTTAAAGACCATGGGAAAAGCACAGTATCTGATCTGGAGTGCGAGAGTGTCCAGAAAAGTCCATGATGGCCTCCCTTGGGTAGAAGAGGGGGTTCTCCAGCCCCTTGCGCTTCCCGGGTGAGGCAACACCCCACCCTGCCTTGGTTTGCCCTCCTTGGGCTACACCCACTGTCCCACCAGTCCCATTGAGATGAACCTCATACCTCGGTGGGAAATGCAGAGATCACTCACCTTCTGCATCACTCTTGCTGGGAACTGCGCTCCCAAGCTGTTCTTATTTGGCCATCTTGGTGGAAGTCCAAAAAAAAAGCAACTTTACTTATAATTGTTCAAATGTAGAAGCAACCAAGATGCTCTCAGTAAATGAATGGATAAATGCATCCAGACAATGGAATATTATTCAGTTCTGGACAGAAATGAGCTAACAAGCCATGAAAAGACATGGAGAAACCTTCAGTTTTACTGAGTGAAAGAAGCCAATCTGAAATGGCTACATACTGGATGATTCCAATTATATGACATTCTGAAAAAGGCACAAGTGGACACAGACAGTTAAAAAAAAATCTGTGATTGCCAGGGGTTGAAGAAGGGAAGGATAAATAGGGGAAGCCCAGGGGATTTTTAGGGCAGTGATACTACTCTGTGTGATGCTGTAATAATGAATACATGCCAATACACATTTGTCCAAACCTACAGAATGTACAACACCAAGAGTTAAATCTAATGTAAACTATGGATTTTGGGTGGTAATAATATGTTGACGTAGGTTCATTGACTGTGACAAATGGACCACTCTGGTGGGGGATGTTGATGATGGCAGAGGCTGTGCCTGTGTGGGGACAGGGGTAGAAAGAAACTCTCTGTATCATCTGCCTGATTTTGCTGTGAATCTAAAACTGCTCTAAAAAAATTAAATCTATTTAACAAATCAGTTATACACCCCAAATCTTTGAGTCCAATTGTAACTAGGAAACAAAATAACTAAAGCTCTATATATCAGCAACAAACAGATAGGAAATGTAATTTTTTTCAAAGAGATCACATTTACCATAGCCTAGAAAATATAAAGATATACTTATGAATAAATCTACAAAAGATGTCCATTCTTTTGTAAAAGAAAATAAAAATATTATTGATAGACACTGAAGAAGGCCAGTATTAGTAGAGAGGTAGACTATACTCTATAATTTCATGAAAAGTAATCTCACAAACGTGTTAGCTATCTTCAAATTTCATTAAATATTCTAAAACATCAAAGTAGGAGAAAAGAACCAATAATAGACACCAAACTCTTGAAGAAGAACAAAGTAGAAGGAGTTGCCCCTACTCCTAATTCTTAGATATCAACAATATAGACCTATAATATTTAATATTTAAGGCAGTGGGTAGACAAGTTGACAAAGAGAACAGAATAGTGAAAACTTGATTTATAACAGAACTGGCGCTGCAGATCAATGGGGACTGGATAGAAAATTGGTTATCCATACAGAACAACTGAAATTTTACTCATATCATACACAATTCACAAAAATCAATTCCAGGTAGATTAAAGACTTAAATGTGAAGGGCAAAACTATTACACTTTCAGAGGTTCATATATGCTAATATATTTATTATCTTGGGGTGGGAGAGGATTTTTTACAAACTATAAAAGGCTACATTAAAATTTAAAACTCTAGTTAACTATAAAAAATCATTAAAAGGCAAACCACAAACTAAGACAAGATACTTTCAACATATCCATAAATGATACAAAATTAAAATGGGCAAAAGACACAAACAGGCAGTTCATGGAAGAGAAAAGCCAAGTAGTCAATAGCATAAAAGACCATCTTAATTTCATTAGTAATCAGAGAAATGAACATTTAAATTTTGACAAGAGAGATTTCTTACCCACAAGACAAGCAAAAATGTACATCTTTCGACATCAAGTTTCTACAAAGATATGAACAACTAGAACACTAAGAGGTGGGTAACCTGGTACTAGTACTTTGGAAAACAACTTGGCATTTTTGGTAAAGCTAAAGATGTTCAAACTCTGTGACTCAGCAATTTCACTCCTAGGTCTGTACCCTAGAGAAACTCTTGCTCACGTAACCCAGGGACGCATAGGAAAGAATGGCATAGAAGACATCTGCCAGAGCCACAAAGCAGAAATAACACATCTCCCTCAACAATGTTATTAAAATATTATTATACGTGATTTTCTTATAATAAAATGCTTTATTGCAGAGAAGCAATTGAATTACAGTTACATTGCACAACAAGGTTGAACTTTTGGGAACATAATTTTAAGACAGAAAAGCAAGTCAAGGATAGAATTTCAGTTGCTGGGGACAGGAAGGATGAAGAAATAAGGCATTGCTAACTGATAGGTATGAAGTTTCAGTTACGCAAGATGAATATGTTCTGAGCTCCACTGTATGCTATTTTACCAATAGTTAACCAAACTGTAGTGTATACTTAAAAAATTCGTTAAGAGGGCACATCTCATATTAACTGTTCTTACAACAATAGAATTAAAAAAATAAAGGAGAGAAATTAATGTTTAAAAAGAAAAGCGAATCAAAAAAGAATGCCTACAGTATCATGTAATGATGTACATATACACAAATATACATATATACTTCATACACACCAAATAAACATAAATCTGCATACGATATTGTTTAGGAATGCTGACATATTTGGTAAAACTGAAGAAAAGCAAAGAAATTATCAAATAAAAATGCAAGGTTCCTGTCTGAGTGGTAAGAAAACCAGAGGTCTTCAAAGGTGATAGTTATGTTATTTTTTTAATTAACCTGTTAATGGATACAGTACTTATTGTATTGATATTTATATCTATATATTATTGTGCATCTATTTTATGTTCAGTTCCAACAATTTTTTAAAAATAAGCATTCATTCAACAAATATATATTGAGTTACTACTCATGTCTCTGGTACTGTTCTAGGGGCTTAAGAAACACCAGTGAATGAAACCAATGAAGTTTTTCCCTGCTTACCTGCCAGCTAAAGGGCAGTGGTAGTGGTACAAATGATAAACAATAAACATAATTGTAAGCAAGCCATATAACATGTTAGAATATAATAAGTGCTATAACAAAAGAAAAGAAAATGTTGAGCCAGGTAAATGAGAATGGTAGGGTGGGATGGGCGGTTTTACCAAGAAAGTATCTGGGAGATGAGTAACCAGGGTAAAAAGTTAGAGCCAAGCAAAGATTCTAGGGCAGGAAGATGTCTTGCAGTATAAAGAACAGCTAGGGGGCTTGTGTGGTTGAGGTAAAGTGAGCAAAGAGGGGAAAGACTAGAACATGTGCTCAGGGAGGTGCTGGAAGGAGGGGGAGAAGAAAGAGGAGGAGGGAGAGAAGGGGGGCTACAGATTTTGTAGGGATTTTGGGCAAAAGAATGATACATAAATTTCCCATTGCTGCTGCAACAAATTACCACAAACAGTGGTTCTCAAATATTTGGATTTATTATCTCATAGTTCCAGAGGTCAGATGTTCAAAATCAGTCTCTCTGGAGGCTGGAGGGGAGAATCTGTTTTCTCACCTTTTCCACCTTCTCGAGTCAGTCCTCATGCCTTGGCTAAAGGTTCCTTCCTCCATCTTTAAAGCCAGCTAAGTGGTGTCTTCAAGCCTCTCTCTGCTTTCATCAGGAAGCTGTCTTCTCTCTCTGCATCTGTCTACTGCTTGCCTCTTACAAGAGCACTTGAGGGTCTTTAGATACACTCCCCATCTGCAATATCCCTTTTACCATATAAGCAACATATTCACAGGTTCCAGGGATTAGGATATGGATAACTGGGAGAGAAGGACATGTTTCAACCTACTGCAAAAAACATAACTGAATTTTAGTTTTTTTGAGATGGGGTCTTGCTATGTTGCCCAGGTTGGTCTTTAATTCCTTGGCTCAAGCAATCTTCCCACCTTCACCTCCCAAGTAGCTGGGATTACAGGCCTGAGCCACCATGCCCAACTGAATGTTTTTCTCAAAGGGATTTTGCAAGGGTGGAAGTAAGAAAAGCAATTAGGGAGCTATTTGAATCATCCAAGTGAGTTTGTGATGGCTCCTATTAGACCCATAGCAGTGGGGGTAATAAGAGGTGTTAGGACACTGGATAGATTTTTGATATAGTGTCAACATTATCTCATAATGGGAAGGGTGTGGGATTTGAGAGAAAGAGAAAAGTTAAGAATAAATCCAAAGTTTTTCACTTGAGTGACCAGAAAGCTCAAATTTCCATCAACTTAGATGGGGACAAACAGGGAGGACACATTTTTAGGGGGAAGATTAGGAGTTCCATTTTGTACAGTGAGGGAGATTGCAAAAAATGACTACAATTTTCCTTCTCATCCCTCTATGCAGGCCTCTTTGCAATGTGGTTTTACTGCTCATGCCATGAGGAGGTGACTGCTGTTTCTCCATCTCTTGAATCTGGAAGAGTCTTGTGACTTGCTTTGATCAAGAGAATGTGGCAGAGGTGACACTAGGTGACTTTCAAGCCTAAGCCTCTATAGCCTCTACTCTCACCACCTTGGAAAGCTTCCCTGAGACTCCATACTGGTCTCGAGGATGAGAGAACAAGTGGAGCAGAGGTGAGTCATCCCAGTGAGACCCTGCAGATGAGCAACAGCCAGCGGCGACCACTAGATATGGGAATGAACCATCCTAGACCACCCAGCCCCAGGTGAGTTTCCAGTGAAATCACACTGTTCATTTACCTTTGCAATGTCTTTTTTCCTCATCCAATATTATGTTTTTAAGATAGGTCTGTAAATAATGAAATCCACTTGAGTCATTTTTAACCACCCTGTAGAATCCCATTACGTTGCATATTCATTCTCTACAAAAGGGATGACCATCCTTGCATATGTGCACGTTTGAGTTTCTTTAGATACCAAAGAAATGGAAGTGCTGAGTCAGAGGGTGGGCTCATTATTCAACTTTATTAGGAAGTGCTGAGTCAAAGGGTGCGCTCGTTATTCAACTTTATTAGGAAGTGCTGAGACAGATGATATGCTCATTATTCAACTTTATTAGGTGCTGCTTTATTAAGAAATTCTGATGCTCACAGAATTTCTTCTCCAAAGTGGTTCTTTCAGTTTACCCACCCACCAGCAAAGGATGAAACTTCCTTTTTCCATACATCTTCCCTAACACTTTGTGTTATTACTTTCATTTTCCCAATCTTACAGGAATAAAATAGATCTCAATGTTATTCTAATTTTCTCATTCCAGATTGCTGTGAGGTTGAGAGTAATTTTATAAATATATTAGCCATTAGGGATTCCTCTTTATATCATGCCTCTTCACGTCATTTGTCTATTTTTCTATTAGATTTTTTGGCTTTCCCTTATCTATTTTTAGTAGTTCTCTTTGGATCCTACTGATATGGAATACAAATTTCTTCTCCTAATCTGTGGCTTTTCTTTCTTTGCACTTCATCTACGGGGCCTTTTGTTAAATAAATGTAAATGTTAATGTAGCTGAATTTATTAATTTTGTCATTATAGTCAAATATTTTTTGTTTTTTGCATGCACAAAATTTACTAAAAGCATCTTGTTTTTTGCTTACAGCCAAATCTTTTTTATTTTTACCTATCTGAAGTTAAAGATGTTCTCTATTTTCTCCTACATGGTTCAGAGTTTGCTTTTCACATTTAAATATTTAATTCATTTAGAGTTTCTTTTTGTGTGGGATATAAGGATTTGACTTTATAGATGCATTTACAACCAATGTTTCAACATGATTATTGACTAATTCATCCTTTTCCATTAATTTTGATGCCTCATGTGTCATATTTCAACTATCCATCTACTCATAAATCTGTGTCTACATCATTTGTCCTAGAAACCATGTGTCAATATCAAAACTGTTCCAATAACCATAGCTTTGCAGGAAGCCTTGATATTTGATAGAGCAAGTTCTCCTCCATTTCCTCCCTCTTGTTTATTTTTGGTCTTTTATTCTTCAATAGGATTTCCTAATCAGCTTGTCAAGTTTGGAGCCTGTACTAGTTTCCTAGGATGGCTGCAACAAAGCATCATAAACTGGGTGGCTTAAAAACTACAGAACTTTGGCCAGACAAGCCAGTTAAGGAGGAGGGGGCACTTGAGGCGGGGCTGGCCCAGTGTGCACTCCGCACCCCAAGGACGTTATTGCATGTGGAAAGGCTGCTTTTGGAAGACTATTGCCCAGAAGAAAAGATGTTTGGTTTTCATAAGCCAAAGATGTACCAAAGTACAGAGGGCTGCTGTATGTGCAGAGCTAAGTCCTCCAGTTCTTGATTCACTGACAGCAAACACTACGAAAAGGACTTCCAGACCTGCTTTGGATTGCATGAGATTTGATCAAGAGACATCTGCAATGCCAGTCTCCTGCTTGTAAAAAGATGGAAGAAGTTGCCAGCAGAACTAAAAAAAAAAAAAAAAAACTGGAATCATGTGGTAAATACAAGGGCTGGACCCAGTCTAAAGAGTACACTGAAACCAAAGAAAGTGAAAATTCTATCTGGAAACAGGATAAAAAGCACCCAGATCAGTAAACCGCAGAAGGAATTTGAACGGCAGAATTCTGACGCTCACAGTACCACCTCAAATGCCTCCCCAGCTCAATCTCCTTGTTACCGTAACCAGTCACATGATGGCTCAGATACAGAGATGTCTTCTGCTTCTAACAGGACTCTAGTTTTTTTTCCCCTTTTTAGAGTTTACATACTGGAAAAGACAGAAGATAGTTGTGGGGTCATCTATAGTCTGATTTGGGGAAGTCCTCATTGACACACATCTCTTCCAGCCTTGCTGCAGTCATGAGAAAGCAGCTGGGCCGGGCTCGGTGGCTCACGCCTGTAATCCCAGCACTTTGGGAGGCCAAAGCAGGCAGATCACCCAAGGTCAGGAGTTCGAGACCAGCCTGACCAACATGGTGAAACCTGTCTTTACCAAAAACACAAAAATTAGCTGGACGTGATAGCGGATGCCTGTAATTCCAGCTACTCGGGAGGCTGAGGCAAGAGAATCACTTGAACCCGGGAGGCGGAGGTTGCAGTGAGCCGAGATCCAGCCACTGCACTGCAGCCTGGGTGATAGAGTAAGACAAAAGAAAAAGAAAGTAAGAAAGAGCAAGCAAGCAGCTGCCAAGAAGCCAAAGGAACAGAGGCCAGAACCTCTGCCCATCCCCACGCAAGAGTGGAAACTCAGGTTTTCGTGCAGAAGGGGAACAAAAAAAACATCTAAATTTTGAAAAGACCACAGGGCAACAAATTGACCCTCCTATGTTTAATATGCCTGCTATTCTGCCGAAAGACAACTTCTAGAATAGTTTTGAATGAGTTGATTTTCCCCTAGTCCCACAAACTCTAAAGCCAGTGTCTAGCTTAAAAAAAAAAAAAAAAAGCAACACATAATATTTAAGATGCTGAGTATTTCATAGGAAAGCTGTATGCTGTTGTAAAGCACTCTTTAAGTCTTTTTTTTTAAATCCCCTTCTAATGAATGAAACTAGGGGTGTTTCAGAGGAAATGTAGTTTTTAGTATTTTTGTATTGACAAGCAGTGGTTGGGGCTTTTTTTTTTTTCAGTGTCTTGCTCTGTCACCAGGCTGAAGCGCAGTGGCACAATCTCGGCTCACTCCAACCTCCACCTCCCAGGTTCAAGCAATTCTCCTGCCTCAGCCTCATGAATAGCTGAGACTACAGGCGTGCACCACCACGCCCAGATAAGTTTTGTATTTTTTTCTTTAGTAGAGACACTGTTTCACCATGTGGGCCAGGATGATCTTGATCTCTTGACCTTGTGATCCAGTTTGGAGCATTTTTTAAGATGGCTGGCTACAGTTGTTTTCTCTCATGATAATAAATTTGTCCTAACTCAGTCACATGGACTTGCCCCTAGAGGTAGTTGTGAGTAACTTTAAAATATTAAGATCTTGCCAAGGTTCTGACAATTCAAGCCTGTACTACTGATTATAAAGCAGAACAGACTGAGCTTTCTGTTGCAAATACCTTGAAGGAGAAAGTAATTTCTCAATAAACAGAGAGGTAACTTGACTGTATATGTTGCATCCTGTGCTACCTCCCTCATGGGTTCAAGTGAGAGGCTTTTCATGAGGATTTTAGGATTGAAGAGCTCTAAGTTCAGGATATCTCAAAGTTCAGAAAGCCTAGCTAAACAAAGCCAAGCCAAAACCAACCCACTTAACATGAACACAAACCTCTTTGCTTTTAGTAAAATTTGGTTTTAATACAGAGTGAAAGAAAATAAAAACCTAATAGACTAAAACAAGTCAAACACCCACTCTACACAGATAAAAACCTTCACAAAGGTCAAGTGAAGTAATCCAGAGCTGAAACTGAATTGTGCAGATTTTCAATGAAGTCATCAACGTCATGTAACACAAACAAAAGTCGATTCTTTACACATTCAGCAAGCCCTCCAGGAAATGTGCCCCAAGAAGCATTAACCTTTGTTTTGTGCCATCCTGACGACTTGCAAGTTTTATTTTTCAGATAGCTTAACATTTTTTTTTTGAAAGAAAGAAAAAGAGAGGAAAGAAAGTGGATAGCTTAACATTTTTAACAGAGTGTGTTCTCTACCATGTGGTCACGCTTCTGTACTATTCCTGCAGGGTCTCGCCTGTCCTAAAGACTTGCCATTTCCCCAAGAGGCACTTTGATTCTGCTTTAAAAGTTTCACATACATTAAGATCTTCATCAAATATTAATATGAAGGAGGTAGCACAGGGTGAGACTCCATGCTTGTTTTTTAGACTGCATTTTAAAAATCGGATACTATAACGATAAGGAGTAAGCCACCTTTTATGGGCACCCTGTAGTTTTATAGTTAGTTTTTGTTTGTTTTTGTTTTTTGTTTTTTGAGATGAAGTCATGATCATGCACTTTGTATTGATATATTAGAAATCTACAGTCCTATTTTGTACTTTTTATTCTGTTGGCTACTTATCATCACAACTTTTACTGAATAAAGCCAGTCTTATTAGAAAATTTTAAAAAATACAGAAAAGTGTTCTTTCACACTTCTAAAGGCCAGACGTCCAAAAAGGTAATCAGTAGGGTTGGTTCCTTCTGGGTGCCTAGAGCAGGGACTCTGTTCCATGCTTCTCCCTGAGCTTCTGGTGGTTTCTAGCAATGGTTGGCATTCTTGGGCTTGTAGCTGTATCATTCCAATCTCTGCGTCCATCGTCACACATCTAACATCACCCAGCCTTCTTCCCTATGTATCTCTGTGTCTTCATGTGGCCTTCCTATAAATATTAGGATGGAATCCTCTATGACCTCATCATAACTTGATTACATCTGTGAAGACTCTGTGTCCAAATAAGGTCACATTCACAGATCCTGGGAGCTAGGACTTTACCTTATCTTTTAGGAATATACTATACAACCCTCAACAGAATCTTTGATTGCAAGTCAAAACCACAATGCAATACCATCTTACTCCTGCAAGAATGGCCATAATAAAAAAAAAATACTAGATTTTGGCATGGATATGGTGAACATGGAACACTTCTACACTGCTGGTGGGAATGTAAACTAGTACAACCACTATGGAAAACAGTGTGGAGATTCCTTAAAGAATTAAAGGTAAAACTGCCATTTGATCCAGCAATCCCACTCCTGGTTACCTACCCAGAGGACAAGAAGTCATTATACAAAAATGTTTTGTTGCACACCCATGTTTATAGCAGCAAATTGCAATTGTAAAAATGTGGAACAAACCCAAATGCCCATCAATCAAAGAGTGGATAAAGAAACTGTGGTGTGTATATATATATATACACATACATACATACAATGGAATACTACTCAGCCATAAAAAGGAATGAGTTAATGGCATTCACAGCAACTTGGATGGGATTGGAGACTATTATTCTAAGTGAGGTAACTCAAGAATGGCAAATCAAACATTTTATGTTCTCAGTCATAAGTGGGAGCTAAGCTACAAGGATGCAAAGGCATAAGAATGACACAATGGACTTTGGGGACTCAGTGGAGAAAGGGTGGGAAGTGGGTGAGGGATAAAAGACTACAAATTGGATTCAGCATATATTGTTTGGGCGATGGGTGTACCAAAATCTCATAAATCACCAATAAAAACCTATGTAACCAAAAACCACCTGTTCTCTCTAAAAACCTATGGAAAAAAACATAAAATAAAATAAAAAAGAAATTACATTGCATTTTGGGATTTGTTTAGGGGAGAATTGTCATTTTTACTTAATTTACTTGCATTTTACTTATTTCCTTACATAACATTTTATCCCCTTCTCCATAAGATTTTTAAACATCTTTTGTTAAACTTATTCCCAGATACCTTACAGTTTTTTTGTTATGCTTCTAAATGGAATATTTTTTCAAATTATATTTTTCTATTTCTGTGTTGCTGATGCACAGAATGCTGTGTATTTGGGGACAATTGATAAAATATTCAGTAATTATAATTCTTTCTCATAGTTTGTAAGAGTCACTTGAATGTTTTGGATACAGTCTGCATTGACATTTTTTTTTCCTTTCCAGCCTATATTCACTTTATTTATACTCTTTGTCTCATTAAGTTTGTAGGACCTTCAGTAAAATGATTAATAAAACTAGCAGCTGGGGATATCCTTGACTTGTTTCCAATTATACAGAAATATTATTACTGTTTGGCCATTCATTATGATGTTTGCTTTGACATTTTGTTTAAAATATTTTGTCAAATTACCTTTTACTCATAACTGGCAAAAAAAAAAAAGTTTTGATTTTGAGTTTGCTTTCATCATGTATGATGTCAAGTTTTACCAAAGGTTTTATCAGACTCTATAAAAATAATTGTATGTTCTTTTGTCTTGTTCAATATGCTACTATGATCAATTTCATGGGAGAATCTTTTAAACAGTTCCAGCACTTCTGTGATAAACCATGTTTAGTTGTGCTTTTTGCTCCTTTTATCTTATTTATTACATCTTTGATTACAAAGTTATGATCACATTTTTATATTGTGCTCCATATCAAGGAAAATGGAAGCAGTCACACATAAATATTTTTATAACTGTGTCTCTCTCTCCTCAGTTAGGGAGCAGAAATACAACTGTATTTTTATCTATGTAATTACCTGCTATCAGATCCCATAAGTGAAGCCCTGAGGTGTCCTGTCGAGGTGTTAGTGGATGGTAGAAGTTTCCCCATGTGTATGCAAGACACAGGCACAGGGAGTGTCCTCTAAGAGCTGCGTCATCAGCTCACCTGGTACCAGTCACAGCTGGAGCCACGTAGGCTCTCCAAACACCACTTTCTTCCTGTATGTCAGTGTCTGGGGTTGTTTATGTCTGAAAGGCCAAGAGTCACTGGAAATTCTATCAAGAAATAACAGGAGCTCTCTGAAGATCAGAGAAGGGCTGCGGATTCTAAGGACTGGGACCTTCAGGAAGGCATTGGTCCTTCTTGCTTCTGCTCTCTTGCTCTAAAAGACATGTGTATTTCTGAAGGTCCCGTGGGGAACAGGATCTTCTTGATGATGTATTCATCTCAGAAGTGGTTGCACTTCTGAGAGGTCACATCAAGATACATAACCACTAATAGTGCCTGAACATGGCCCTTAGGAGCCAGAAAAACGGCTGCCCCATGCAAGGAGTTGTGGTGAGGGATTTCCCTGGGTGTCAGAAAACCAAACCTCTCTCTCTGGTTCTTGGTCCACCCTAATTATATTAGACATCACACCTGTGATTATAAAGTAACTGTGGCTGCAATATTTTTAAATTACATATAAGCTACCATAATTCACATCTGTACAAGTTCTCATGTACTTGTTAAAAGTTTCAGTTAGCCATAATCCTGCCTTAGATTAACTTCACGGAATATGACGCCACCAATGTAAACAGAATGTTCGTTAAAGGGGAGGTGGTCAGTGTAGGTAGGGAGACAGCAGCACCCTAGAAGAAGACAACGGAAGACTTCGACTCAAGTATCAGCTCTGATTCCAACCCCAGACTCATCATTTAACCTCTGGGACTTCATCCACCAATATGAAAACCATATTTGATGACTCTGCGAGCTTTTATGTGCTAGAATTTCTTTCAATAAACCAGTTTTATAATCACATCTCCTGTATTACCTTGTGTTTCTTTCTTTCGTGAGTGTCTCGCTTTCATCAACAGCTTGAAACACATGGTGAGTAGAGATCCCATACACTCCTTCTTTTATATACTCCTTGTGGTCTAACAAGAGCTTACAGTGTGACAGGAGCCAAGTAAGGGCTTTGCCAAGTGAATGTGTGAATGAATGACTTTGAATCTCCCTGTGATGGTGAATTTCATGTATGAACTCAACTGGGCCATGGTGTGTCCAGATAGCTGGTAAAACATTATTCCTGGGTGTGTCTCTGAGGGTATTTATGGAACAGGTTAGCATTTGAATCAATAGAGTGAGTTAAGAAGATCCACCCTCACCAATGTGTTAAGGACTGAACTAAAAGGCAGAGGCAGAGTGAATTTGTTATCTTTTTGAGCTGGGACATCCATCTTCTCCTGCCTCCAACATCAGCATTGCTGGTTACTTGGGCCTTATGACTCGGAATGGAATTGGCCCCATTGGCTCCCCTGGTTCTGAAGCCTTTGAGCTTGAATTGGAACAATGCCACTGGTTTTCCTGGGTTGCCAGCTTATAGACAGATGGCATTTCAAGAGACTTCTCAGCCTCCACAACTGCTTGAGCCAATCCTTCATAATAAATTTCAATAGATAGATAGATAGATAGATGATAGATAGATTAGATAGATAGATAGAAAAATAAATAGATTTTTTTTTTTTTTGAGACAGAGTCTCACTCTGTCACCCAGGCTGGAGTGTAGTAGCACAATCGTGGCTCACTGCAACGTCCGCCTCCCGGGTTCGAGCAATTCTCCTGCCTCAGCCTCCCAAGTAGCTGAGACTACAGGTACAAGCCACCATGCCCAGCTAATTTTTGTATTTTTAGTAGAGATGGGTTTCCCCATGCTGCCAGGCTGGTCTTGAACTCCTGACCTCAAGTAGTCCACCCGCCTTGGCCTCCCCAAGTGCTGGTATTACAGGCATGAGCCACTGTACCGGGCCAATATCTACATGTCTATGAGGATCCTGTTGGTTCTGTTTCTCTGGAGAACCCTGACTAATACATTGCCCAAACTCTAGCTCATAGTAGCCAGACAAAAGTAAAATATTTTTTCCATACTCTCTACAGTCTGGGTAATACTGTATATAAGCTGGGCTTTAAGAAAACCAAATGAACCAAAAATCTTACAAATATCAACAGCTGTCAATTATTATTTGTCTTATAAATGGTGTCTGTATCAGTCAGGGGCCCTGGAAGAAGCCCTCTCAAAATGGGTACAGTGAGAGTTTAGTCAAGGAGCTATTTACAAAAATTTGGGCAACCTGGCAGATAGGGGGCCAGGGAAAGTAATATCTTAAACTTGTGTTCCTCTGGCCCCCACACTTCAAACCCTCAAGATGCACCACTATGCCAGAAAGAGTTCTCTCAGTCATAACTCTCCTCCCTCCCAAGTCCATACTAAAAGGTCAGAAAATACATTTTTGAAAGACCAAAACGATGACGGTGCTGGAAAAATTTTTAAATGAAATTGCGTGGTCAGAGAAAGCAAAGCAGGAAAGTCACAAAACAAAATACCAGAAGCAAATGCAAACCCTTCCTAGAGAGTATTGGAGAAGCTCCACGCTTGGGAAAAATAGGAAGAGAAATTGTGAGCCATTGGGGGTGATTATCAGGGCATGTAATGAAAGAGAATTAACGATTTTCTTGATTTCAATTGATTCAGGAAGTTCTGAAATTTGGCTCACAGATTCCTTGTGCTATATTTCCCTGTGTTTCCATAGTGATATGTATTTTTCTTGCAATACCTCTATGCCCCTTTGACTGGAATCTAGTTCTGAAGCTCTTCCCACCCCCTGCTCCTCTTCCATCCCTCTGAGCATCCTCTATGCCTAAGAGGTAACTGCATTCTAAAAGCAGTGGGTAGGAGAGACTAATGAAGCATCAGAGTAGCAGTGAAAGGGGCTCTAGTCTATACCACCTGCTGCAGCAGACATGAAGGAAAAAAGAAAGGAGGATCTCCTTCAAAGAAAGAAATACGCAAATGTCCAATACACTAGAGAGCAGCCTTCCTCGTTGTGCCTGTGTCTCGTTTACTCTGTGAAGTACATCCCGAATGATGACATGTACCACCCTCAGCAAGAAGCCAGAGAGAAAACAGATGTATGTAACTAAAGAAGAAACCCATGCCAACTATTTAAACAAACGATGACATGCTGTACACACCATGGCTTTTTTGTCCTATGTTTCAACCTAGTTTTGGAAACTTTCCTGTATCTGTACATAGAAAACCTTTCTTATTTTGGTGTGGTTTTTATTTTTTACTTTTTTGCTTACATCTGAATGTTATCTCATTGTATTGATGTATCCTAATTTATGTAAACATACTCTTATTGGTAGATAATTTAGGTTGTGTTATCAAACTTCCTGACCCTTGCTAACCTTATAGGTGATAAGTGGTAACCTAGGACAGTTTTATTCGGCATTTATCTCATGACAAGTGAAAGTGAACATCTATTCATGTGTTCAAGAACCATTTCTATTTTTCTTTCTGTGTGCAGTCCAGTCTGTTTTTTTTTTCTATTTGGTTTTGGTCTTTATTTTGAGAGAGATCATTTTTTATTTACATCAGTTTGATTTACACATTTGATTCTTATTCAAATGATTGACTTGTTTCCAGTATGAAAACTAAATTTAAAATAACTTGATCACTTTGAGTCAAACACAATTGTTCATATACCATGCTCCAGAGCCATGGCCTTTTATTATTGGTAGAAATTCAACTTCTAAACTCAGGGACCAAATAGCAATGAAATTAAAACTCTTCAAAGCCCCAAATCCATTATTTCTGAACTAAAATACAATGTAACTAACTTTTACAAAGATATCCTTAGCTAAATAAATTAGATTACAAATTAGTCCAATGTTTCAAAACGCAGGGTTTTTTTTAACCCCATAAATTTAGCTTAACAGAAGATACATTTTTAAAGCCACCAAATTTCAGAGGGTCTTACAACTTTAAAACTGCAAGGGACTTTTCAAGTTTTTAATTATCTTGCATCACTGTATAGATATAACAGAAAATTCAAACAATTAGCCAGAGTTAATAGAACCTAAATCTCCAGACTCAGCACAGTGATCTTCCCATGCCGCTTTGTTGCTCCTTTCAATCTGCTACTTAGAGAAATCAGAATTTTCTGTCCTTGGCAGAAAGTTTCTTTTCAAGAGATATGTGAATGACCAGCACTAAACCCTTCGAAGAAAGCCCAGGACAGCTGACCTCAAAGTTTTGCTGTGGATGCTTCTCCTAACTGGGTCCATTGTTCTCCCAACCTTGACCTTAAGCTCCTATAAAGGAAAGAATTTGGCAACACTGGGGAGACAAACACATATTTTTAAATTTCTCCCCAGTGATAGACAGGACAGAACAAGGCAGCCCAGGCAGGGGTGTGGCTAAGAAAACCTTTCAGAGCTGGACACTTCGCTGAATGCTGCCATCCAAGGTAAACACCAAGCTTAGCGAAAGCTCAAGCAATTGGCTATTTGCCTTTATGTCTGATCCCCTATAAAGGAGGTACCCCTCCTTTATTTGATGAAAAACAAAAGATTTGTGAAAAACCACATAATAACCATGTACTGAGACTAGGTACAGAAGCTTCGTTGTTTAGATCCTGAATTAATAAATGATGTGAGATATAAAACCCCAGAGGCAAGGACTCCAGGAGAAGCAGTGGAGGGGAACAGCCATGTAGCCCCTACAGAGAGCTCTAGCCCGAATAGGGGTGTGCTGGAGGGTAAGGAACCAAGGGCCAAGCTCTCTTCTTTAAGTAGAGAAGCAATAAGTTCATTCCTACATGTCATTCTGGCGGTCTCTGAAAAACAAAGCAAAACAAGTATTTCTAAAAGAATGAGAGTTAGAAAAAATGCCTTGATAGGCTTGGCTGAGTTGTGCTGTGAAGGAGAGTAGCAGGACATCTCAGATGGACCAGAAGCAAAGCTATCTTCACAGTGGTCCAGGAGACATCTGTCTACGTGGTCACGACTGCCACACCTAGATGGGCAACTTGTGCACTGCTCAAAGGCGTGATCCTAAGAATGCAGGGCCTGAAAGACATCCTGGCACATCACTAGTGAAGCTGTACAGGGAAAGAATTCCTTTTACAAAGGCACCCACAGGGCTACATCTGCCCAGAGGGACATACCTTTTTCTAATTCAGGCAAAGGTGTATGTAGGTTACCGGCAGCTCGGGATCTTAATATAAATGTAGACCCCCAAGGTCTACCCCACAACTGCTGAATCAGAATCTTCCCATTAGCAATATCCCAGGTGCCTTGTATGCTCATTACAGTTTGAGAAACACTGGCCTAAAACACAGGGGAATACATTTGCTTGCAGAAGGGGAAACTGATACAGAAGACAGCGCTTTGCTTACAGAAGAGGTATAGGTTGCACTCAGGCCTCCTGAGTTCCAGCCTTCAACCTTTACTCCAGACTAATAACCTTTCATTACCCTTGGTCTATTTTATCACAGTACCACAGGGACACATGGCCTGAATCCCTCATTGCTTTTAGAGTCCTGAGGCTCGTGGAACCCTCAAGACTTGTGACATATTTTTTTAAGATCCCCTAGTTCACTTGTGAATAAGGATCATTGGATTATAGATGAATTAGGGCAGTGCAGGTACTCCTGCCCCTGCTCAGAGCTCCAGTCCTTAGACTCTGGCTAAACTTCAGGTCTAGGAGTGTTAGAAAAGACTGGTGTGTGTATGTCTGTGCATGTGGGCAAGTGTGTGTGTATCACAGAGACCACACATACATGAGGGGAGGGTGGGTATGTAGAGCAGATAGAAATACCTTGCATGCAAACCTTGCTCTTCTGCTTGGCTTTTCATTTAGGGTTTTAGCATTCTTCTAAGAGCCCAAACCACAAGCCTAGCTTGTCATACAGTCTTGAAGAATCTGTCCACAAATTTTCATTCCACATTTATGCAAACAGATTGTATGTCTAAACTTGGAGTCCCTTTCAACCTAGGTTGTTCCACTAACATTGATATGATCCCCTCACTCTCCCCCCTCCTCTTCTCTTCTCTCAGTTTAATTGTGAAACCACCTTCCTAGTGCCTGGTAGGTGGTGCTCAGCCTATAGGAATAGAAAGAAAGTCTGGAAGCAAAAGTATCAAGGAGAGAATTCACAGTATAAAAGCCTGGTTACAATACATCCATTTAGAGTAGCAAGCATCACCTCACATTGTAACTAGCAGCTCGCCATGGTCAGAGAAAAGCTGCTAAGTTTTTCTCCTTAGTACTATGTCTTATTCGATGTGCTGGCAGTCTCTCTCTCTTTCTCTCTTTCTCTCTCTCCCTCTCTCCCTCCCTCTCTCTCTCTCTCCCTCCCTCCCTCCCTATATCATTCTCCCTCTCCATCAATCTCCTCACCCTCTTTATCTTCTCCAAGCTAATTATGATTTTCCAAGCTCTCTTTCATGAATCCCAGTAAAGAGAGAAAGAAGTGAAAAGAGGTGTTCGCAGCAAGCTTTCACAGTGTGAGAGCCTCTTCTCAACTGGGGTCTCCTTCCTCTGCCACCTTCCTGCTCAGAGCAGGCTGCCTCGTACCCCCGCGCATGGCTCCCTGTGGCCGGGGACCCTCCAGGCTTGTGCACAAAGAGGCTGCACAGTCTTTCCAGCTGACGCAGCCCTAGTCAGCTGACCCCTAGTCGGAAGCCACTAACTTCTGCCCCCGCTCACACTCGCCCTTTCTCCTCTCCTCCTTACTTCTAGCCTTTTATTTCAGGGAGGTGGAACGATATTGAAGGAGTTTCCACTGGATACTTTTTATTTAAAAAAAAAAGGGGGGGGGGTGAGGAGAAACAGGCATATTCTTAGATGCAGGAATAGATCATGGGGTCAAAATTTTAAGAAAAGTCAAGGTTTTTCATTGTTATGCTGGAGGAAAAAAGCAAGGCCTGATGGAGGGAGCAGGAAGGCTGTGTGGTTCTGCAGCTTTCTTCCAGCCCACTTGCACTCACAGAAAAGACAGACTTTGGATTCATCCCGTCTCCCCTCCCACCTCTCACTCGCTGCAGGCACTTTGCCTTGACAGTAAGGAGTTTTTGTTTGGTTTTATTTTGTTTTGTTTTGGTTTCCCAGAAGGACTCTTGGTTCATTACAAATCAAACTATAGAGAATGAGAATAAGAACGAGAAGTTTTTAAATAAAAGGTGCTGAGATGACCCCAAGGCACCTGTCTCAGTATTTTGGCATGTCACTTCACCTCTCTGCATCTTAACTCCCTTTGACGGAAAATTAGGACAATGCCATCAATCCAATCTACCCCACAGGGAGGATGAAAGAAGCATTCCAGATAGTGTATGTGAAAGAATTTTTTGAAGTATAAAGCTGCTCTAAGAGTAGAAGGTGCTATTGATATCAAATCAGTGTTTTCAGGGCTTTGTGAGAAATAAGTTTGAGTAAGAATTCTTTACCAAAGAATTAGGTAATTTACAATTAGGGACGCAAGACATAGCAGAGATGACACAGTACAGAACAGACGATAGTATCAGGTGGCCTATGGTAAGAGTCGGGGTGGTGGTGCAGGCACAAGTTGGTGGCTAGAGACCTACCAACTACACAAATGCAGAGTGAAGAGTGATACTGAAGGGACAGGAGCTGTTCCAGGTTGCATATGACTCCCCCCAAAAATATGTTAGAAACTCTACCCCCAGTACGTCGAAGTGCAACCTTATTTGGAAAATAGGCCCCTGCAAATGTAATTAGTTAAGATAAACCCTACTGGATTTGAGTGGGTGTTTAATCTAATATGACTGCTGTCCTTACCAGAAGGGGAAAAAGAGAGACAGGGAAGAGAATGCCAGGCAAAGACATACATGCAGAGAATCACATGGGACAAAGGGAGGAGAGACTTAAAATGTGCACCTGCAAGCCAAGAAAGGCAATAGGTGGCCACCAACTCACCAGAAGCTAGGAAGAGGTCGCAGGGATTCTCCAATACAGGGGGGTTTTTTGTTTGTTTTTTGTTTTTTGAAGATGGAGTCTCACTCCATCACCCAGGCTGGAGTGCAGTGGTGTGATCTCAGCTCACTGCAATCACCATCTCCCAGGTTCAAACGATTCTCCTGCCTTAGCCTCCTGAGTAGCTGGGACTGCAGGCACACACCACCACACTCAGCTAATTTTTGTATTCTTTTAGTAGAGATGGGGTTTCACCATGTTGGCCAGGCTGGTCTCAAACTCCTGACCTCAAGTGATCCACCCACCTCAGCCTCCCTAAGTGCTGGGATTGTAGGTGTGAGCCACCACACCCAGACTCTCATACTGGTTTTAAAAGGAGTGTTGATGTCCCTGCGGACACTTTGATTCCGGACTATTGGCCTCCAGATTTGCAATAGAATATATTTCTGTTGTTTTTAGCCACCCAATTCATAATACTTTGTTACAGCAACCACGAAAAACTAATACAAGAGTTGTGCAGGGTCTTGTAAGCTATGCTATATTCCCATAGACACAGCTGAGGAGAGTCAATTATTCATTCCTGTTATATCACAGTGAGAGGTGAGCTTCACCAGTGAAGTTAATCATTTCTCAATATGCCAGAAGATATTTGAATAATATCTGTGTTCCCTCTAAAATCAGCAATTTCTACTTTACTATATAGTAACCCATATAATCATAGCTGTGTTGCTTAATATATTTGCTTTGGCTGCACAAACTCTTTAGCAATTACTTCTCCGTATCTATTACCTGTTTATTGCCCATGAAGAATCATGCTGATCCTGTTCTTTTAAAAAAAAAATCAGTGTTTGGCTTTCATGTTTATTGATATCTAGATCTTAGTGGTACATACCCAAATGTCCCAATAACTTCTGACAAGGAGTTCTAAGGAGAATAGTCCGAAATGACCTCAGAAGCAACTCCTAAAGCACTGTGAGCCCTGTTTGATACTCTGTAGCTTCTGCTTCAAGGAAATCCTGTTCTCTGAAGAAGTTGTCATGGTCTATTGGAGCAGTATCATACCTTGGGAAAGCTCTAAGAGCCATATTTACACATACAGCTGTCATAGATCCAAAGTAGCCATTAGACATGATTAGGTAAACAGAACAAACGTCCCTAAATAAATATTTGCAGGATAATAGTCTATTGGAAGAGGTGTTTCTCTTTTAATAGACCCAGCTTGAAAAATGAAACTCTGGTTAGGTTACAGGCCCTCTGGGTAGCACTGCCCCATCTCTATGTATTGCCAATTAACATATTATGGTTGTATCTAATAATGTCTTAGCAATCTTTGGGCTCTCTAATAATGATGGGGAGTATGTAACATTTGTTCAGTGCAGGGCTCAGGATACAAATCAGTATTCTAGTTTTAGAACAGAGGCTTCTACTTGGGTGTCCCCAAAGGTAGTAATTGAGGTCTGTGTGTATTTTCATTGTTTCAGAAAGTATCCGAAAGTATTCATTTGCATTCAAATCACCACAAGGTCTAATTCAAGTGTCAACTGTGCATTACAAATTTAAGAGTTTAGAATCTGGAGCCAGACTGCCTGAATTTCAATTCAACATCACAATTCACCAGCTGTGAAACCTTGTCCAGTTTACTCAACCCCCTGAACCTCGGTTTCCTCATCGGTAAAATAGGGATGATAACAGTACCTACTGCATAGGTTGCTTCTGAGGCTCACCTGATTTGGTGCAGGGAAGGCAGTTAGGGTAGTGCCTGACAGATAGAAAGTTCTCAAGAAATGCTTATTAAGACTTCTTTGCTTTTAGCTAAATTATATGGATTCCAACCAGATATTTTATGCTAACCAGAAACTCTGCTTTGCAATAGCATATGTCTCAAATTAATTATTATTAACCATTAAATATTATTTACTTATAAGATATCTCTTAAAGCCTGATTTATGCAAGGGAAAAAAATAGAAGGGGTCATTGGCAATGAAAATGCTGGAGATTGTTTTTTCTTCTGCTTTTTTTTTTTTTTTTAAAGATTCTCTCGCTTGTTTTTAAAGATTCTTATGTTGACACTGTATCCAAACCATGAAAGAATATCCAGAGAATCCAGTCCTGGAAGACACTGTAATCTTTCATTTTTCTTTTTCAGAAACAGGCTTTTGCTCTGTTGCCCAGGCTGGGGTGCAATGGCACCAACATAGCTCACTGCAACCTCAAACTCCTGGGCTCAAGTAATACTCCTTCCTCAGCCTCCCAAGTTGCTAGGACCACAGGTGTGTGTCACCATATCTGATTATTTCTTTCTTTCTTTTTTTCTGTAGAGACGCATCTCACTATGCTACCCAGGTTGGTCTTGAACTACTGAGGCTCAAGTAACTTCCCCACCTCAGCCTCCCAACGTACTGGGATTCCTGGTGTGAGCTGTTACACCTAGCCTATAGTCTTAATAGTAAAAATCACTTAACAATTAGATGCAGCCTCTAATTCTGGCTCTCTCAATTTCCTATTAAAATATCCAAGGAGTTTCAGAAAAGTATGAAAATGAAAACTGCATGCTGATTGGTGCTTTAATACCAAAATCAGGGAGGAAATTCCACAAGATAAAGTGGTTGGAGCAGAAGCGAAGAAAAAAAACTACTCAGCACGATACAGAACTTAAAATGTCAAGCACCAAAATTGAAACCCACACAGGAAGAAGTAAATAGCAGAATGAATACTACAGACATTGTCACCACCATTCAAGTCTCAGTTTAGGGGTCACCTCCTCTAAAAAAGCATTCCTATAACCTCTCAAGCTGACCCAGGTGCCTCTTTGCCTGTTGTCTGAGTTCTCAGGGCAGCCTCTGCATTCTCCTACCATATCACCTGCACATCACATTGATATTATCAGTTTCTACATCTAAGTCTAAATCTAAATTGTATGGGCCATGTACTAGTCCTGTTTGCATCTCCTGAAACTGACAGAATGGCTGGTCCCCTGCAGGTGATCCACTGGACTATTCTGTTATGGTCCATTGGACTGAATATGGTCTATTCATAATAGAATCGTCCAATAGACCATAAAAGACTTCAGAGAGTTCAATTATTTATTGAATTATCCAGTGTTTTGCCAAAAGCCAGGTATACTCTCTGCTGTACTTTCTTGAACTATTACTTTTGTGGTCCATCTAAAGAAAGGAATTTGGTTATTCATTTATTCACCCATTCTATCAGTATCTTCTGAGTTTCTACCATGGGATAGACATTACACACGTGTTCAGCCTGATATGACTTTATTTCTTTTTATTTATTTATTTTTTTTGAGATGGTGTTTCACCATGTTGGCCAGGCTGGTCTCGAACTCCTGACCTCAGGTGATCCACCCGCCTCGGCCTCCCAAAGTGCTGGGATTACAGGCATGAGCCACCATGCCCAGCTTTTTTTTTTTTTTTTTTTTTTTTTTTTGACAAAGAGTAAGGCTCTGTCACCCATGGTGGAATGCAGTGGCGCAATCTTGGCTCACTGCCACCTCTGCCTCCCAGGTTCAAGTGATTCTCCTGTCTCAGCCTCCCAAGTAGCTGGGATTACAGATGCCTGCCACCACACCCAGCTAATTGTGTGTGTGTGTGTGTGTGTGTGTGTGTGACCATGTTGACCAGGCTGGTCTTGAACTCCTGACCTCAAGTGATCCTCCTGCCTCGGACTCCCAAAGTACTGGGATTACAGGCATGAGCCACTACTCCTTTTTTAGGTTCTCTGGAGTAATTTCTCTAATAATTTATTCAGAGCCTAATACTTTAGAGCCTTCCTAAGATGAATGTCAACTTCATTCGTCTATAATGGGATCAACATATCTTCTTCATTGTTTCAAAAATTACAACCACAGCCATCTATGTCTAACCTTCTGACACCACTCTCATTGTCTATGGTCCTTCAAATATCACCAGCAACAAGAGCTGGACACTCTGAACCACACTTTTTCTACCTGGCACACGATGCCATCCTTTAGGCTCGAAGACTTGCAGTCATTGAGAGAAGGTATCTTATATTTCCTCCTTGTCTTTAATTTTAATTTCTCTGAAAGTTTATATAGAAAGACCATTGTCCCTAACAAGGATAGGACAGGAGATAGAAGACATTGGACAGTCCTGCTTTCCTTGGTAACCTGTCTTTGGCAACCTGTCGAAATGAGGTTGTCAATATCAAAGTTTACAGCTGTCCAAATTGAAGATTAACTGTTACAGAACTTAGCTTTCTACCAAAAATAATTAGAACACTGGACCAAACACATGAGACGACTGCTTCAGATATTGATCGACCGCTTTAAGATACTGGACAACCATTTTCAGATGTTAGAATGGTGACTGCCCTGGGGATATTTAGAGGTTTCTACTTGATCCTATGGCTGCTCGCTTAGTTGCACACATGTGGAATAAAACTCCATGAGGCTGCAGAAGAAACCACCGGAAAGCAGTAGCAGATAAAACAGTCTCCAGAGTTTATGAAAAACTAGGAATATTTCATGTTTTCACCAGACAGGGTAGAGAGACCTCGGACTATGTAGGCATTGGCGGTTAGGTACTGGGGCAGGTTTGTCTCCATTTGAGAGAGCTGACTGCAAAGCTTTCAGGAATTTTGAGAGCTGTTTCATGTCACCTCAGTAGATGGAGACTGGCCATCATAGGAAGTCAGCAAATGTTAGACATAGGTTATTTTTTTCTTTTTCTCAGAGAACCAGTTGTTAAACATTTACCAGTACACCACTAGGCATTGAGTAGTTTTTCGAATAATCATGCTTTAGTAGTAAGAATAAATGAATCCTAGAACAAAAGCTACTATGAACCTGCACCCTAAAAAAAGCCCAAAAGCAAACCTCAAAAGGATCAAACTCATCTACAAGCAAAGTAACTTCAGTGAAAGCCCAACACTTTTTTTTTTGAGACAGAGTCACGCTCTGTCACCCAGGCTGGAGTGCAGTGGCGTGATCTTGGCTCACTGCAACCTCGGCATCTCAGGTTCAAGCAATTCTCATGTCTCAGCCTCCTAAGTAGCTGAGACCACAGGCAGGCACCACCGCACCACCACACCTAACTAATTTTCATATTTTTAGTAGAGGCGGGGTTTCACCGTGGCAGCCAGGCTGGTCTTGAACTCCTGACCTCAAGTGATCTGCCCACCTGGGCCTCCCAAAGTGCTAGGATTATAGGCTCAGGCCCAACACTTTTGAAAGTAATACAGTAAAATCCAACTTTTAACACTACAGCATTCATCATAACATGATAGTCTTTTTAATAACTATATTTAATATATATATTTTAATAACTATAATTAATTCCCTGTTATAGTTTATCTTGTTGTATTGATCCTTTTACTATTACATAATACCCTTCTTTGTCTCTTTTGATATTTGTTGGTTTAAAGTCTATTTTATCAGAGACTAGGATTGCAACTCTTGCTTTTTTCTCTCTCTCTCTCTCTCTCTCTCCATTTGCTTGGTAAATCTTCCTCTATCCCTTTATTTTGAGCCTATGTGTATGCTTGCATGTGAAATGGGTTTCCTGGATACAGCACACTGATGGGTCTTGACTTTTTATCCTATTTGCCAGTCTGTGTCTTTAGATTGGGGCATTTAGCCCATTTGCATTTAAGGTTAATATTGTTATGTATGAATTTGATCCTACCATTTTGATGCTAGCTGGTTGTTTTGCCCATTAGTTGACACAGTTTCTTCATTGTGTTGATGCTCTTTATGATTTGGCGCAATTTTGGAGTGGCTGGTACTGGTTGTTCCTTTTCTTGTTTAGTGCTTCTTTCAGGAGCTCTTGTAGGGCAGGCCTAGTGGTGACAAAATCTCTCAGCAATTGCTTGTTTGTAAAGAATTTTATTTCTCCTTTGCTTATGAAGCTTAGTTTGGCTGGATATGAGATTCTGGGTTGAAAGTTCTTTTCTTTAAGGATGTTGAATATTGGCCCCCAATCTCTTCTAGCTTCTAGGGTTTCTGTGAACAGATCTGCTTTGAGTCCGATGGGCTTCCCGTTGTGGGTAACCTGACCTTTCTCTCTGGCTGCTCTTAGCATTTTTTCCTTCATTTCAATCCTGGTGAATCTGACGATTATGTGCCTTGGGACTGCTCTTCTTGAGGAATATCTTTGTGATGTTCTCTGTATTTCCTGGACTTGAATATTGGCCTGCCTTGCTAGGTTAGGGAAGTTCTCCTGGATAATATCCTGAAGAGTGTTTTCCAGCTTGGATTCATTCTCTGTGTCACATTCAGGTACACCTATCAAACGTACATTGGGTCTTTTCACATAATCCCATATTTCTCGGAGGCTTTGTTCATTTCTTTTCACTCTTTTTTCTTTAATCTTGCCTTCTCATTTTATTTCACTGGGTTAATCTTCAATCTCTGATATCCTTTCTTCTGCTTGGTCAATTTGGCTACTGAAACTTGTGTATGCTTCACAAAGTTCTTGTGTCTTTCAGTTCCATCAATTCATTTATATTCTTTTTTGTTTATTCTCGTTAGCATTTCATCAAACCTTTTTCCAAGGTTGTTAGTTTCTTTGCGTTAGGTTAGAACATGTTCTTGTAGCTCAGAGAAGTTTATTATTACCCACTTTCTGAAGCCTGTTTCTGTCAATGCATCAGACTCATCCAGCCTTGTTCCCTTGCTGGTGAGGAGTTGTGATCCCTTGGAGGAGGAGAGGTGTTCCAGTTTTGGGTGTTTTCATCCTTTTTGCGCTGGTTTCTTCCCATTTTTGTGGATTTATCTACTTGTGGTCTTTGTAGTTGGTGACTTTCAGATGGGGTCTCTGAGTGGAGGTCCTTTTTGTTAATGATGAAGTTATTTCTTTCTGTTTTTCAGTTTTCCTTCTAACAGTCAGGCTCCTCTGCTTTAGGACTGCTGGAGTTCCACTCCAGACCCTGCTTGCCTTGAGATCACCTGCAGTGGCCTCTGCATTCTTGCTGGAAACTGCACTCGTATTCAGCCATCTTGGATCACCCCTCTTTTTCTTCTTTTGTCATGTGAATAAATGTTTAAGTCTGGCTCTCCTGACAAACTTTCCTTTGTTCAATTCAGAAACATCTATTCATTTATCAGTGTTGGTAAATACTTCAAGTACTGGACTTAGGAGTCAAAAGATCAGGTCTTCAGAATTGGTTCTCGGTGAGATTGAAGAAGTGAGCAAACAGCTTAACGTCTCTTGGTTTCAATGTCATCCTTCATAGCTGAATATCAATAATCCCTAAAGTGCTTGCAATAAAATCTGATTCCTTACTCCCCAGAGGAAGCACTCCTGCACACACCTGCTACTCTTCTCTCATATTGCTGCTTAAAATTGTTCATCTGGTTTTCATACATAATTTCAAAAACTACACCTGATATATTTCAGGTATCAGTAATATTCAGATTAGTACAATACTACTGCATCCATCTAGCAGTCAGGTCTCTTGATTTCTTAATTCTCTAGAATGCAGTCAAGGATCCAAAACTCAGCTTTAAAACAGGAAGGAAGAAAGGACTCTGAACAGCCTAACTACCAGGGTGAGCATTTGCCTAAAAGGAGACCGCTGGACTTACTTAGAGTTAATCTGTTGGCAATTTTATATCCAAACCTAGCAAGATTCGTGTGTTCTTAAGCCCATGATAGATAATTATCAGAAAATTAAAAGGCACATTCACAAACCAATTACAAAGCAGGAAATAGAAAAATCATAAAATATGGGTATAATACAATACAAATAATTCTAGTGTAGAAGATAAATTATCTTATGTACATATTTCAATAGGTTCTCAGTGAACCACTGTATTGGAGCTAAGTACAGCCGCAAATTTTATTAATGCTACTGTCTTATGTTTTAAGAGACAATCTCTCAGATGTCCAGAAAACTCAACTCTCCAGAATGACTCAACCTTTGGTAGTTCTTAAAAGCTGATGTTTGTTATAGTATCTGTTATCTAGCAGCTATTTCACATGTGTAAATGTTCTATTATTAAGAAGCTCCTTGAGACCAGGTCATGTACTTCTCCGTAACTTTCATACAACCATCGCCACCTGTACCATCAAACTAAGACACCACCCTCACATGAACATAGTTTACGTTAAAGACCAAAGTGCAGAAATTGAAATTCCATTTGACCCAGCAATCCCATTACTGGGTATATATCCAAAGGATTATAAATCCTTCTGTTATAAAGACACATGCACATGTATGTTCATTGCAAAACTGTTTACAATAGCAAAGACCTGGAACTAACCCAAATGCCCATCAATGATAGACTGGACAAGGAAAATGTGGCACATATACACCATGGAATACTATGTAGCCATAAAAAAACAATGAGTTCATGTCCTCTGTAGGGACATGGATGATTCTGGAAACCATCATTCTCAGCAAACTGACATAAGAACAGAAAAACAAACACTGCATGTTCTCACTCATAGGCAGGTGTTGAACAATGAGATCATATGGACACAGGGAAGGGATCATCACACTCTGGGGTCTGTTAATGGGGAATAGGGGAAGGACAGTGGTGGGTAGGGAGATTGGGGAGGACTAACATAGGGGAAAATGCCAGATATAGGTAACAGGGGGATGGAGGCAGCAAATCATATTGCCATGTATGTACCTATGCAACAATCCTGTATGTTTTGCACATGTAACCCAGAAGCTACACTGCAATAAAAAAAATATATATATATATGTAAAGACCAAAGTGCCTAGGGCCCATGCCTAGTGCTCAACTAATGTGCCCGACACACAGCTGATGCTTAGCTACTGTCACTCAAATGAATGATCTCAATGTGTTGTGCAGCTCAAGAAGTACTTGAATTATTATTGATGTAGGGATTCCTGTGTCTTCTTCAAAGTTGCATTATATACATGGGTGCCATCCTTTTTCTCTGAACAATTTACTAATCTTCCCTCTACATAATTAAAATAATCTCTGGCCAGGCGTGGTGGCTCGTGCCTGTAATCCCAGCACTTTGGGGAGGCCGAGGAGGGCAGATTACCTAAGGTCAGAGTTCGAGACCAGCCTGATCAACACAGAGAAATCTCATCTCTACTAAAAAAAAAAAAAAAAAAAAAAAAAAAAAAAAAAAAAAAAAATTTGCCAGGCATGGGTGTACATGCCTGTAATCCTAGCTACACAGGAGGCTGAGGCAGGAGAATCACTTGAACTCAGGAGGCAGAGGTTTCAGTGAGCCGAGATTGTGCCATTGCACTCCAGCCTGGGCAACAAGAGCAAAACTCCATCTAAATTAATTAATTAATTAATTAATTAAAATAAACAATCTCTAAAATCCCACAAATCCCCAAAGATGTTCCTGATTATCCTGAAAAGTTCTGATGGCTTCTTTTCGATCTCATGAAGGGTAGATTGCAAACTCCCACAACCCTCACCCCTATTCTCTTCTCAAAATGCTGTTGCTCCCCTCTCTCAAAGTTTTTCTCAATTCTGACTCATATTTGACATCAATAGTTTACAGAATTGGTTAACATTTATATTTATTTTCTCTTTTCTCCTCTATGTTCACATCCTCATGGTTGTCTTAGATTACATATTTTTAGTGTCTTGTAGAATGTGTTTTTATAATTATTTTTTGCAGTTTCCCATAGGCAATTAGGTGCTTAAAAAATGTCTCAACAAATGTGAATCAGGGATTCAAGGATTTAAACACTTCCAAAAGAATGTTTTCATTGGATGCTTTCCAACAACAAAACATTTTAAAATGGAAAAAAAAAAGAGTATTAATTTGTGATTAACTCTTCCATAAAATTCTGGAAAAGACCAAGATTGTTGCATACCTCTCATTACAGCTAACATGGGGCTATGTGAGCTGGGGGGGTGGCAAATGATAGAATTCAACAGCACAACAAAGGCATTTCATATACTTAGTTTGTCTTAGTATCAATATAATAAAATATATTTTTAAGTTTGGAAAATTAATAAAGATAAGAAAACAGTACGGACATTTCCACCATCCCAATGAGACCATTTGTATTTACTTTAGACACGTTAATTGGGTATAGTACTTGGTTAGAAAACACAGTCCCTACTCTGGAGACTTTTTAAATCCTGCTGGGGGTAGACAAGACCACATATTTGAAGTTGTTAGGAAACAAAGTGAGACCACGTGTAACCCAGAGCCAAATGGAGGACTTACAAAGAAGGAAACAGAGCCTATAGAATGTTTGCCTTCAGGTACTATACCCAAAGTATGAGACACTGTCCAGAAAACAAAACCCTCTAGTCCAATGACCTACTGGTTGAATAAGAAGCATTAAGGAAATATTCCCGATTCTAATAGTATTCACTGACCAAGTGAGAGACAGGCTTCTCAGGCCATGAACCATGTCGCAATTGAACCTTCAAACCAGTTGGGTTATGGTGGGGGGCTATCACACCCCCACTTAGCTATGGCCTGACACAAATGCAGAGTCTTGGCCAAAACAAACTCAACATTGGCCCTGCACTTGAGCAGATGCTAAAACACCCCAGCCAATCAAGTTTCCCCCAGAACAAATGACAGGCTGAGAAAAGCAAGCAGTCATGCATATTTGTGCTGAGAAATTCTTAAAATGTGCATTTTATTTGTGCAGGACAAATCCCCACAGTGAATGAAAAGTGTTACCACCTAATATGCTATGCAGTGTCCTCTTTTTGTGAGATGGTGCGGGGGCTGCCTTTCATTCCAGGCACAAGAATTTTTCACAGTCAGGATCTTCCCATTTACACCTGTGGTTTCCAGGTTTGAAAATCAAAATCCATGCAGTTTAAATATATTTTTATCACTCAAAATCAAGTTTAAAAAATGAATAAACAAGTTAATAAATGCCCAGTATAACGTTGCTAATTCACTGGCCTAGGAATAAATCTAACATTCTTCCCAAATCACAACTATTATGACTTACTCTGGAATTTTAGAAAATTTATTTTAAAAATACTTCCCTTGAAATGCCTAGGATTGAATAGGATCATAGAATGTTAGAGCTGCACATGAGTCTTGGAGATGAATCAGTCCCATTTCTGAGAGGTGAAGAGATTATCAAGACAACATAGTTCATTAATGGAAGAATCTCTATAGCAGGCTTCCACATTTGTGAGCAGTCAACTGACGTTTGTTGAGTGTGTTTCTATATCAGGAACCCACATGTTCTTGCCTCTGGATTTCCCAAGATGGAAACCCTTCTCAAGGAGTTTATATTCAAGTAGGTGCAGATTGCTCATAGGTACACCTTTTAAAAATGTTAAATAGTTAATATTCAATACTTTTTTGGTTAAAAAAAAAATGAGATCTGCTATCCATACCACTCCCACTTTGTCTTAACCAATTCAATTGAAGGAGTATGGCCGTAATGTACTTCAGATCCTAAAACCTAGAATAAAAGAACTGGAATGCACTCGAGCTTTTATTTAGTCCACCCACTAAATAAGATCTTCACGACCCAAGTGTCCAAGCTATGAAGCTATGTAAGGAAGCCAATGCATTTTTAATAAGAAAATGTTCACTAAATGAATTTTCACTTTTTAAAATTTGTACCCTCTCAAACATGCCACATCACTCAGCACTGGCATTTAGTTTCACCCCCTGAGTCAGCATTTATGTTGGTCAGTCATTTCCTAATCATCATATACATCAACACGATGCCAATTACTTTTAAAATTGAGTATGTTATGAAAAGAATCCATAAAGCCAATCACATTTATGTCGAAGCACTGTTCAATCATATGCAAAGCTGTTGATGAATAAAGGGTGATAGAAATAAAATGGTGAATGGAAGAAGAGAAAATTGCAAGGATGGTGATGTAAGCGACTTCAAAGAAGAGCAGGCCGGTATCATACAATTAAGAGAGGCCCTTGGGAAAATTCTCAAGTATTTTTCAAAAAACGATCATCACTGGAGTAGGAAACTCAAACAAGAACTGAAGGCTACTGTACAATGCTAGAATATATTTTGCCAGAAAAACCATACCCCCCCCAAAAAATAATGAATATGTATGCTAGTCTTTGTTCATTCTAAGAAAAAATAGTTTTAATTTAAATATATTTTTATATTCAAAATAAGAAAAACTTATTTTACAACTCTTCAAAATACAGTCTTCATTGCTTCATTACTATTATTTTTATTTTTTTATCTTTTTGTTTTTTACTCTTGTGGGTACCTAGTTGGTGTGTGGGTGTGTGTGTGTATATATATATATATGGAGCACATGAGATACTTTAACATAGGCACACAATCAGTAATAATCACGTCATGGAAAATGGGGTATCCATCCACTCAAGCATTTATACTTTGTGTTACAAACAATCCAGTTATGCTTTTAGTTATTATCAAATGTACAATCAAGTATTATAGACTATATTCACCCTGTTGTGCTATCAAATACTAGGTCTTATTCATTCTCTTTCTTTTTTTTTTTTTTTTTTTTTTTTTTTTAATGACTAACCATCCTTTTTAATCTGGACATGTGTTCCCAATTTTACGTAGAATTTGCACCCAATAATGAAGACTCCTTGTAATTGCAGAGCTGAGGTACTGAGACCTAGAAAGGACAGCAACTTTTTAAATGTCACACATGTAGTAGTGACAAAGCTAAATCACTTAACGCTCCCATCACCCAGAGGTTGTTAATCTCTGTACAAAGAAGTAAAGAATTTGCCTTGCACTTAACATGGCTTTTCAATCAAGGTAAGAATCTGATGGCAGGAGAAGAAGTAAAAGACACTGAGGAAAGACCTTATGGAAGATTAAATATAAATTTGTTTTCCCTTCACTTTAGCTAAAGAAATGACATGTCTAAAACTGATCCTAATCCAAAACGTACATTCCAGGTATAAGACTTGCCCATTTTAAAGTGTGTTCTGGTACAATTAAGAGGTACACTTAAGATGGGGATTAATTTTAATGATTCTGTTTAGGGTTCTTTGTAAAGGAGAGCGTGCATAGAGGAAACCATAACACTCCCCAGAACCATCATTTCTGCTGCCTGGCTTCTTTCAGCAAGTGATGATATAAAGCTGAAAGATTACGGAACAAATCTTTGTGTCCCCTCAAAATCTGTATGTTGAAGACTTATGCCCCAATACGATGGTATTAGGAGGCGGGGCCTTTGGGAGATGATTAGGTTTATGTGAGGTCATGAGGGTGGGGCCCTGTCTTAGGGCGCTTATGCTTCTCTGACAAAATACCTGAGACTGGGTAATTTATAAAGAATAGAAATTTCTTTTCTTACAGTTCTAGAGGCTGGGAAGCCCAAGATTAAGGCATCAGGAGGTCTGTTGACAGAAAGTCTTGGTCTCTGCCTCCAAAATGGCGCCTTGAACACTCTATCCTCTGAAGACGGGAACGCTGTGTCCTCCGTACCTGAAGACAGGAAGGCAAAAGGGGAGAACTCCCCCGTCAGGGCTTTTTATAGGGGCAACTAATTCATGAGGGATAAGCTCTCATGGCCTAATCATCTTTCAAAGTCCCCACCTCTTAATACTATTACATTGGCCACATCTGAACTTTGAAGGGGACACATACAAAATGTCGCAGGCCCTGTGAAGGGATTAGTCTGAAAACCTAAGAAGAGGAAGAAGAAACTTAAGTGTTCTAATATAAGAAGAGAAAGAAAGACCAGAGCTCACTCGCTCGCTCTCTCCCCTCACTTCTCTGCCGTGTGAGAACACAGTGAGAAGCAGCTGCCTACAGCCAGAGGAAGGGAACCCTCATCAGGAACTAGACCTGTCAGCACCTTCATCTTGGACTTCCCAACCTCCAGAACTGTAAGAAATACGTGTCTGCTGTTTAAGCCACTGGGTCTATGGTATTCTGTTATGGCAGTCTGATCTAAGACAAAAGATATCTGCATTAGTCAGAGTGCTCTACAGAAATAGAATCAATAGGATATAGAGAGATATATAGAATAGATTTATTATGAAGGATTGGCTTACATAATTATGGAGACTGAGAAGTTCCATGATCTGTCATCTGCAAGCTAGGGGCCCAGAAAAGCAGTTGGTGTATTTCCAATCCAAGGACAAAGGCCTGAGAACCCAGAAAGCCAAAGGTTTAAGTCCAAGTCCAAGTCTGAAGTCCTGAGAACTTGATGGGGGTCTGGGCGTTGTAAATAGAGTAGGCCTTGGTCTGAATCCAAAGGCCTGATATCGGAAAGCAGAAGAGGATGGATGTCCCACTTTAAGGAGAAAGAGCAAATTCACACTTCCTCTACCTTCTTGTTCTATTCCGCCAGTAGTGGCTCAGTATTATTTGATTAAACTGCAGTTTAGTTGGACCTTAACAAATGAGTGTGGTCTAAGTAGGCAGAGAATAGAGACAAAAATGGAGATTATTATAGTGATATTAGGGATAATACTAAAAATTTTCATTGCAGAAAGTATTACCTATTTCCAACATCCCAGACTTGACAAATGAATTTTCTGACCTGCCAAGCACAGAGCATACAGGAGGTTTCCAAATGTGAATGCAGGAATGTGGCTGCAACTGTTCCCTGCAGCTGAGAAGCCCCAGATAGAAAGCTGAGTGGTGTGCACACAGATTCACCTCAAGGTGCATCTGCTACAGCTGAGCAGACTCAGAGCGAATGAGAGGCTAAGAAGCAGCACTTTCAGACCATTATTATCCCATACTACAGCCATCAAGAAGCAAGCCCCATTGGACTGGATTTCCACTCAGTGTGAATTTTTGAAAAGTTGCATATGAAATGGCCCCAGTTACCCCCAACTTAGGATAACCAGTAATTCCCAACTTAGGATTGCTCTGAAGGGTCATCCTAGTCTCAGGACTTCCCACAGGGTCGGTGATGGCTTCTATGGGGACTGTATCACAGTGCAAGGTTTCCCTCTCCCAATTGTGTGTCTTCACTCTTCCGTAAGGGTTGATCCCCAAACTTCCTGCACGTGAACCATCGCAGCCTCTGATTCCAGGGAACCCAGCTTTGCAACATTGCCCAAAGAAAGAAAAGGTAAGGTCCACAATTTCAAGACTCAATTTAGCTGGAAATCTCAAACACAGTCACAGGAATCATTACAGTATAGCACAGACTATAGACTATAAACCTCTTGAAGGTAGACACACTGCTTCATTCTTTTTTACTATCTTCAGAGCCCAGCAGCAATCCTTGTAATAAACACGCTCCGTGAAAGGGATGGACAGATGGAAAACAAACGACAGATTTGCCACCCACGAGAAGGGCTATCAGAGTTCAGAGCAACACAAGGTCACCATGGAGTCTGGTTCCTGGGAAAGGCATCACTAAGGAAGTAGCACTTAAGTAAGGGTCCCCTACACAGTAGGGAGAGAGAAACACAATCTGCTATACAAGAAAGAGATCACAAAGAACCAAAACTAGATTGAGAAGAAGGAAATATTGATAGCTGTCTAGACTGCCCATCTATAAGAGTCACTAAAATGTTACCAGAAACATAACTACATGGATAATTGTTTGATTGTGTGTGCTCATAATTCTCTCAAAGGTGGTATTGGATATTAACTGGAAGTAAAACTCTGACAATTCTACTGAAGTGAAGAGGAAACCCCAAAGGTACATGCTCAAATAACAACACACGGCCACCTGACTTCCTTCTGAAGGGCAGGGTTGGGTGAAAGCAGGTTGAGGTGAGAGTTGGATGGCTGAGGATGTAAATAGTCAGGGGCTACTACTGACTGCCACTGCCATTTTTCTGTGATCCTCTGAATCTCCCACTTCATGCAGCCATTAGCCACTCCCCTAAATAGACACTGAAATAAACATTTGAAGAATATTAGTTTTAAAAGATATCAAACGATTAGCCTGCTTCGGCCTCCCACATGCCTCAATTCATATCTCTAATTCTAGAGATACGCAGTAAGGAGGGAAAAAATGAGAAAGATATTCTAGATGTCAGGGATGAGTTCACCCCAAGATTGTAACTAAAGCTGTCTGAGGCTGTTGGCATTTCTGCCAGTTCCATAAGTGTACAACTGTTGCATGCTTTGTGTGTGTGTGTGTATATTGTGTGTGTGTATGTGTTGCACACATGTATATGTGTGTACTGAAACATTAGAAGGAAACCCTAAGACATATTCTCACTGTAAATCCAGTGATGTCCAGACATCCCTGCAAGCTTTTTAATGCCTTCTTGACTCCCAGTTCCCAGGACCAAGACTCTTAACCCTTCTCTAACAAACGCCTCCCCTTTACTCACCTGAAAGGTAAATGGATAAAAAAGGAACTCCTAAGGGTCAGGGGCATGGTGAGGCTGAGGATCACAGCACTATTTGAAGAAAATGACTGGAACTGGAGGTGAGATGATTTTAAATACAGCAAGGTATGCATTAGGATTCTTCTCTCTGCCAGTCTCCAGTGACTGCTGCTGGGGGCCTAGGATTGTTAGGAGTCTCGATGCTCATGGTGGGGCTCAAAGCATTGCAGGTGTGTCACAATGGAAGATTGTGAAGGTAGAAGGCAATTCCCACACTTCAGCATTTACTTGTTGGAGTACAGAATAGAGGTGTCATAAGGCCACAGAAATTCAGAGAGTATCGGCAACTCCTCCTATCGGGTCCCAGCGACATTGCAGGGTTCTCGGGAGGGGATCACCGTAGAGAGTGGAAGATGCTTGATAAGGTCAGGACCACAGAGGAGGACAAGATAGACAAATCTAGATGGCCATTCTTGAGCCCACAGGAGTCCCCAGGAACTCGGAAGAACGAAAGGAAGGAGTGAGGAGTTGGAATACCCAAAGTTTTGAGAAGGAGATTAAGCCATAGAAAGACTGGTTTGCTGCAAATACTGGGGCTCTGTTGTACATCCCAACACCATATGGTTATTCTTGGGAAACATGGGCGTATGTGCAGATGGCTGGATTTACTGAGTACACCAAGAGGACAAAGCCACATCTGGACAGCTGGAAATCTCACTCCTGACTACTGATATTGAGGGTGGTTTCCCAAGCAGCGAAGAGAAGTAGCTGGCAGGCTCACCGTAGGAGCCCTCCTCCACAACACTTGGAGAGGAATTTCGTTGATTTTTCCTTTCCTGGAGTTTCCAGTCTTGATGGCATCTGGAATAACCAGCCTTGTGCAAAAGTGAAAACAGAACCTTCAGGAAGGCTGACTAAATGGTTGTTGATGTGATCAGAGGTTCTGAATGCTGAGGGAAAGTCCCAGGACTTAAAAAGAATGTCTTCCATGCATGCTCTGACAGATGCTTGAAGTCCTGCCATGACAGCCCCACTCTGTTTGCCTTCAGTGCTGTTCATGGCACTTTGGAGTATTTTGTTGGGGAAAGAGTTTGTTTTTTAATTATTAAAATAGATTTTGCAGCCAGCTGTGATAGCTTACATCTATAATCCTAGAGCTCTGAAAGGCTGAGGCAGAAGAATCACTTGAACCCAGGAGTTCAAGGCCAGCCTGGGCAACATAGCAAGACCCTGTTTCTTTAGAAAAACACACACACACACACAAAGACACTGCATTCACATAACTCAAAAGTCACAGACCTAACTTTAGAACTGACTTATATATAAGGCATAGTCTCCCTTCCACACCTCAAATCCACCACCATTGCTGTCATAACCTCCCCTGGCCATTGTTGTGAGGATTCTATGTATCCTCCAAGGGTTTCTTGCTGCACAGAAGAGCAATATAAATATAAATTCTCATCCCATCTTACCCAAAGATAGCATATTATAACACTTAGTTTTATATATTTATTTTTCATTTTTTATTTGTGTGAGTTTCTTAGCTTTATGTTTTTACTTTTAAAAAAACAGGTGTCTTTAACACCTTTCTGTATTAGATGTTTCCTTGCAATTCATTTATTTATTTTTTTTATTTCTATAGGTTATTGGGGAACAAGTGATGTTTGGTTACAGGGATAAGTTCTTTAGTGGTGATTTGTAAGATTTGGTGTACCCATCACCTGAACAGTATACGCTGTACCCTATTTGTAGTCTTTTATCTCTCACTCTCTTCCTACCATTTCCCCCTTAGTCCCCAAAATGTCACTCTTATTCCTTTGCATACCCATAGCTTTGCTTCCACTTATGAGTGAGAACATACAATGTTTGATTTTCCATTCTTGAGTTACTTCACTTAGAGTAATAGTCTCCAATTCCATCCAGGCTGCTATGAATCCTATTAATTCATTTATTTTTGTGGCTGAGCAGTAGTCCATTGTGTGTGTGTGTGTGTATGTGTGTGTATATACATGTATATGTGTGTGTGTGTGTGTGTGTGTGTGTATATGTTTATATACGTATATACAGTTTCTTTAGCCACTCATTGACTGATGGGCATTTGGGTTTGTTCCACATTTTTTCAATTGTGAATTGTGCTGCTACAAACATGTGTGTGCAAGTATCTTTTTTGTATAATGACTTCTCTTCCTCTGGATAAATACCCAGTAGCAGGATTGCTGGATCAAATGGTAGTTCCACTTTTAGTTCTTTAGATGTTTCTTTGTGATTTAAACAACTGGATGGTATTCCATTATGTGAACATGCCATAATTTTTTAATCAGTCTTTTGTAATCACCATTTAAGTTTTATACAGTTTTTGCTATTAGAAATAATCTGGAAACTTCTCCAGAAGTTACCACAATGGCCATTTTGCACATGTGCAAGTATATCTGGAAGATAAACTTCAAAAGTGGAAAAATAAATTTTGTAATGTTTTTAGATATTGTGTATATGAGTGTATGTGAATGTAGGTTTATGATTTTTTGTTTTGGAGGAATTTTAGATTTACAGAAAAGTTGCCAACATAATACAGAGTTCCTATATACACCTTAAAATATTGCATGTTTTTTTGATAGACAGACATTTACCATTTTTAAGCAGTCACTCTACTCATGTTTTGCATTGTAGTTTCTACCTTTTCAGGAAAAAACTCCTTTTTTGTTTAGTTTGGTTTTGTTTTCTCTTTTACATTAATTATTTAATTCATCCGAATTTATTTCAGTATATGGTATAAGGTATGAGGTAGGAATATAACTTAATTTTAAAAATTGTTAATGAAAGTTTGCAACTATAGTATCTTTCGTTAAATAATTCTTCCCTCTGAGTATGAATATGAATTTAATATATAGTAAAGGTAGAGTGCATACCAGGGGAGAAGTAAAGGTAATTCTGTTAAATTGATCTGCCTTCTAAATATTAGTGCTTTGGGGATAATTTAATATTTCAATAAATTCGTTATATGTTCCATTGGCTTTTCAGTTGATTTTTCTAGAATTTCTAGGTAAATCACTATATTTGCATTATGTTTTATATTAAGAATAATTTTGTCTTCTTTTAAGTATTTTTTGCTAGCGTTTTAATTTCTTATTTTATTGCATTGGCCAGAACTGAAGAGATGGGCAAAGGATGGAATCAAGTGCACAAACAGAGAAAAGGAGGGAAACTTCTCTTTCCATTGAGGCAAGAAGGAGGAAGGACAAGATGGTGCAAGGAACTGGGAAATGAAGCACCCTCTTCTTGGGAAGATGGCAGAAGAATAAGTGTCCTCAGGATAAAAACCAGGTTTTAATTACAAACAAGAAGGTAAGAAAGAAAACATTGTGAGAAGAGGGTAGGGTGTAGAAGACTGTGTCCCAAGAGGGCAAAATGGAACAGTTTAGAGTAAATGAAGAAATAGAAGTGCAGGTCACGGAGACACAGCTTCAAGCCTCATGGACATAAGAGTCTTAGAGATACATGATCAGGGAGGCTTCCTACTGGGACCTGTCCAAGGATAACAGGGCTGTGAGGCATGGATTTGTTGGTTGCTGCAAAGTTTCATAAAGGAGCAGTGTCAGAGTCTTCCAGAGCACAAATAATGTGGCACTTGGGAGAAGTTGCCACAATGGGAATTGATTATCCTTCTAAGAGGGTTCCAATGCCAGAGGGCAGGCAAGCAATAAGACCAGCACGTGTTAAAATTCAGCAGTCCAAGGACTTCCAGTGCTGGCTGAAATGGAGTAGGTTTACTACAGCCTATATCTGCCACTAATTACAACAAAAATTCTATAGAATGAAAAAAGTAACTACTGAGGGCTCGAAAAATAAATAATAACAAGTAGACTGGGGAGGAAAGATGGAACTTAATAACCAGTATAATGGTGATTTTCTTTGTTTTCTGTTTTGCTTTGGTTTTGTCTGTCTCCTTTACCTCCCAGCTTTGACCTGAAGGTGGACCAAGTTGCTGGAGGTGTATGGTTAATGCAGTTAGCAAAAACTGGGAGAAACCTCCTTTTTCTGGCCATTGAACCAGTAAAAAGGGCCCTGTGAGCCGGAAAGTATAGGAGAAATTCCCACTGTTTTCTCTTTTTCCCCTTTCTTTTCTCTCTGTGCCGTCTCCTGAGGCCAGCCCACTTGCACAGCTGCACTGTCACTGCAGTGGCATGGGCACATAAGACTGAAGAGAAAAGCTCCTGGCTGGGCATGGTGGCTCACACCTGTAACATCAGCACTTTGGGAGGCTGAGGCCGGTGAATCACTTAAAGTCAGGAGTTCAAGACCAGCCTGGCCAACATGGCGAAATCCTGTCTCTACTAAAAATACAAAATTTAGCCAGGCGTGGTACACACGCCCGTAGTCCCTGCTACTCAGAAGGCTGACACAGAAGAATCTCTTCAACTCAGAAGGAGGAGGTTGCAGTGAGCTGAGATCACACCACTGCACTCCAACCTGGACAACAGTTTAAGACTCCATCTCAAAAAAGAAAAAGGAAAGAAAAGAAACGCTTCTGTGAGCCTAAGAGTGGAGATAATTCCTACTATTTTTTCTTACTATTTTTTCCCTCCCTTTTCTCTCACCACTTTTCCTCTACGATGGGGAGAGGGGCTAAAACTCTTAAAGAAACCCATTCTTCTGACCAGAGGAATCAGAAAAAGAAACCCGTAGGATCATAAAGTATGAGGGAAATTCTGTAGAGAAGAGAGCTGGAGAAGTAGATAGATACCATAATTCTGTGTAGTAACTAACACAAATCCCAAGCTCATTATTGAACCTCACATGCATAGAACAGACCCAAATGAGTACAGGCTTGAGAATTGAACTATGATATAAACCACTGAACAAGCCCAAACTAATCTCTGAGGGGTCATGCACGGGGCAGATTTACATAGCACAGGAAAGACTTTGAAAATTAAACTGACACTGAACTCATCCCCAGAGGGTGAAACAGAACTTACGGTTCAAACACAATCAGGTTGATTGCCTGCTAAAACAAACAAACAGAAACGTTCTCTAGTATTTTAGTATAACTCAAACTCTCATCACATAATATTCAAAATGTTTAGAATACCATCCAAAGTTACTTAACATGCGTGCAACCAGGAAGATGTCACCAAATCTCAAGAAAAGACAACTGAAATGCCAAACATGAGATAATCCAAATGATTTGACAAAGATTTTAAAGTAGTATTATACTGAACACTATGAAATACAAATAAACACTTTTGACAAAAATGTAAAGAAGACATACTCATCAGAGGAAAATTAACCATTTTTTAAAAATGAAAAGTTTAGAACTGATAATATCTGAAATAAAGAATTCATTGCATGGGCCCAAAAACAGAGTGAAGATGATGAAAGAGTGAGTGAATCTGAATATAGATCACTAGCAATTTTCTAATATAAAAAAGAGAGGAAAAAATGGATTATAAAACAAACAAACTGAACCTTAGGAACTTCTGGAATGATATGAAAAATTCTAACATTCATCAAAAATTCCAACATTCATGTTACTGGTCCCAGAATAAGAAAGAGATACATCCAGAAACAACATTTAAAGAAATAGGATGAAAACTTGCCAAATTTTGTGAAAGACATCAATTTACAAATTCAAAAATCTCAGTGAATCTCAATCAAGACAAACTCAACAAAAACCAACAAATCATAATCAAACTGATAAAAACCAAATATGAAGGGGAAAAAAAATCTTGAAAATAGCCACTGAAAAATGACACATTACATGCAGGAAACATCAATTGAAATGACTGCAGATTTGTCATCTGGAACCATGGCGGCTAGCAGACAATGGGAAAAGATTTCTAACATGCTAAAAGACAACTGTAAACCCAGACTTCTATATCCACTGAATAGGCTATTCAAGAATGAAAAATAAAGACATTTTCAGAGGAAGGAAAACTAAAAATTTGCTACCAGATGATCTGCTCTAAAAGAAATGCTAAAGGAGGTTCTTCAGACTAAAGGAAAATGATACCAAAGGGAAACCTATAACTTTAGGAATTTTCAAAAACTGAAAAGCAACAGAAATTTTTTTTAATTGATGAAAATAATAGACTTTTGTTCTTAGTTTTTTTCAAATATGTGTGATTATTGAAAACAGAAATTATTTAGCTTTGCACAGTGGCAGTATCATAGCCAATGAGGTTTATCCAAGACACAATTATTGCAGATTATTGCTAACTGAAAACAAGAATTATTTTACATTGTCTGGTGGAATTTTCAGAGTATTTGCAGAGCAACTGAAATTTTCATGCATTTCTGGTGGAAATGCAAAGTGGTGCATTCCCATTTTCTAGAGTAGTATTTTCTAGAAAACTATTTGGCAGTTTCTTCTGAAGTTAAACACACACACGCATAGAACACACCAAAAGGCAAGAAGGAGAAAAGACAAAACTGTGCAGGGAAATGGTAAATGAAACAATCCCACTTCTAAGCATTTATCCTACAGAAATGAAAACATACATTCATACAAAGATCTATAAGCAGATAACAAGAGTATCTTTATTCATAATCACCAAAGACTAGAAACAATCGCAATGCCCTTTGCCTGCTGTACATCCATACAAAAGACAATAGTCTACAATTTATGTGACATTCTGAAAAAGGCTAAACTATAGAGATGGACAACTGTTTGTCAGGGGTTAGGGATGGAGGGAGGAGGTGACTATGAAAGAGGAGCATGGCCAAGTGTGGTAGCTCACGCATGTAATCCCAGCACTTTGGGAGGCCAAGATAAGCAGATCATGAGGGCAGGAGATCAAGACCACCCTGGTCAACATGGTGAAACTCCATCTCTACTAAAAATAGAAAAAAATTATCTGAGTGTGGTGGCACATGCCTGTATACCCAGCTACTCAGGAGGCTGAGGCAGGAGAATCTCTTGAACCAGGGAGTCAGAGGTTGCAGTGAGTCAAGATCATGCCATTGCACTCCAGCCTGGTGACAGAGCCAGACTCCATAAAAAAAAAAGCAGCACAAGAAAATTTAGGGGAGTGGTAATAAAACTATTCTGAACCTGATTATTGTGGTAATTACATAACTCCATGCATTTCTCAAAACTCAGAACTGAATACCAACACAATAATTGTTCTTTACATAATTTTAGAATTTTTTAAAAATGTAGTCATCTGTTAAATTTTCAGTTTCATGTGCCCCTCCCTTAAGTCAATATATACAGTATCTAAAAGCTGAATGTAAATTGAATTCTTATAAATCTAAATATTTGAAAATTCACCAAGGGAGCTTAATTTTTAAGAGAATCATAGAAAACTTGGTTAGTGCATCTGATACTTGCTACTATCTATATAGAGTTTTGGATTTCATCATCTGTTTAAAGTGAGATAGCACAGCTGGAAGAAAAGAGTTGGAGCCCTGCAGGGCAGTTCAAGTCTCCCAGGACCTGCCACCAGAGAAACCTAACATCCTCCCCTGATTTAGTGAAAAGGACACTTGGAGATGGGCTTGGATGCCCAGCTGTGCTGTGACTTGCGTTTTTTTTAGGTTGGGCTCACAGCTGAAGGTCACTGGGGCCTGAGTCCTTACGAGCCAGGTCACAGCCACATCCCTCTCTCACACTGCCAGCCTGAGAATACCATGATGTTAAGAGCAAACAGCAACACCATGAGAAGGAGGAAGCTGCCTTTGTCTCAGCTTTGTGTTCAGTGATGTATGTCAGAGATGACACCTGTTCAATAAACCAGGTAAACTTTACGCTCCTTATTCTTGGCTTCTTTCTAGTCCTGCAGTTAGCTCAGGTGCTCCATTCGGCGAGTTTGCACATCCTGCTCACATTTCCTCGAGCCTCACTTTCCTAAGCTGTGTTTCAGGTTCAGTAGTCTTTCAAAAAAATCACAGACAACTCTGCCGTGCCCCTCCTAGGAAGGTGAGGAACACCTTTGCTCAGTAACTTCCTGAAAAAACAATGGATGCAAAACTCATTGTTACCAATCATGGAGCATAATAAATGCCTAAGGAAGTTTCTTATAAAGCAAGCCTAGTGTGGCTTCTTCTACAAATCAAAGCCTCCTTTTGAAAACAACCAAATCCCATCCCCCGCCGAGCCACACACATATACACACGCACACACTTGCCAATTTCTCTAGCTACTAAATCCACATTTGACATAATATGTTTTGGTGGGGGGTGGTTCTGGTGAACATTTAGCAGTTATGCTCCTAAGTCTCTTAAAAATACAAATGCGGGAGACATCCAAGATGGCCGATTAACAACAGCTCAGTATTGTAGCTCCCAGTGAAAGCGCAGAGAGCGAGTGGACACTGCACTTTCAGACGAATTTTTGTTGCCCACAGACTGGGAGATTCCCGGCGGGGGAGCCATACGGGTCGCCAGCGCGACTTTTTTGGCCAGCGCGGCTATTTTGCTGGCGCCCCGGCACGGCGCTTCTCGGCGCAGAGTATACGGAATGGGGTGCCCTTTGTGTCTGGCTCGGCTGGTCCCATCCCCACAAGGAGAACAGCAATTGGAAGCACTGAGGACCGAGAGTTTCACAGCAAACACGGCTGAACCCGGGAAGACCAAGCTCTGTGGGGAAGGGGGATCGGCCAAAGGAAAACTAAGAAACAGAAAAAACTTCATCACCAACAAGCCAGATGTTCACTCAGACCCAATCTGAAAGTCAGCAATTACAAAGACGACAGGTGGATAAATCCACAAAAATGGGAAGAAACCACTGCAAAAAGGCTGAGAACACCCGAAATCAGAAAGCCTCTCCTCCTACAGGGGATCGCAGCTCCTCATCAGCAAGAGAACAAGGCATGACGGAGAATGAGTGCAATGAACTGACAGAATCAGGCTTCAGAAGGTGGATAATAAGAAACTTCTGTGAGCTAAAAGAACATGTACTAAACCAATGCAAAGAAACTAAGAACCTTGAAAGAAGATTTAATGAAATACTAATGAGAATGGACAACTTAGAGAGGAATATAAATGAATTGATGGAGCTGAAAAACACAACACGAGAACTTCACGAAGCATGCACAAGTTTCAACAGCCGAATTGACCAAGCAGAAGAAAGGATATCAGAGGTTGAAGATCAACTCAATGAAATCAAACAAGAAGGCAAGATTAGAGAAAAAAGGGTAAAAAGGAATGAATGAAGTCTTCAAGAAATATGGGACTATGTAAAAAGACCTAATCTACATTTGATAGCTGTACCTGAAAGTGACGAAGAGAATGAATCCAAGCTGGAAAATACTCTTCAGGATATTATCCAGGAAAACTTCCCCAACCTAGCAAGGCAGGCCAATATTCAAGTCCAGGAAATACAGAGAACACCACAAAGATATTCCTCAAGAAGAGCAA